>JAMYWD010000739.1:0-25000 GCA_028583415.1 Protea cynaroides | reverse complement strand
AAAAGGGGGGCAATGAGATCAATGTTAATCACTCTTCAGCATTTAATGAATGCCTGCACAAATGCAACCTGTTTGATTTGAAATGGTCTGGTCATTCCTTCACTTGGTCCAATAATCAGCTGGGGTCTAACCGAATCTGTTGCAAGTTGGATAGAGCTCTGATCAACCCTGAATGGATCGATAAATTTCAGAACTCGGAAGCTCTCTTTCTCGATCCCTACATTTCAGATCACTCTCCTTGTGTGGTCCATATCAGAAAAGGTAAAAATTTTGGAGCTAAACCTTTCAGATTTATTGATGCTTGGATTGACAGACAGGACTTCTTACCTCTGGTGGAGAAAGCGTGGGCCGAGCCTATTGGGAATGCCCTTAGTCCTCTCTCTTCAGTGGCTGCTAGACTGAGAAATGTGAAGCAGGCTCTTAAAATTTGGAATGCTGAGGTTGTAGGTAATTTCCATGATGTGGTTAGGCATGCGGAGGTGGAGCTGGCTGATATTCAGGGTCAAATGTTCTCTAACATGTCGAATGATACAATGGTGAAGCTGGAAAAAGAGAAAAGATTGACTCTTTTGAGGGCTTTGGAAAATGAAGAAAAATTTCTTCGCCAAAAATCTAGGATTAAGTGGCTTGCCCTTGGAGACAAGAACAATAAATTTTTCCACCAAAGTGTGAAGTGCTACCACTATATTAATTCCTTCGAAAGTATTTGTGATACTGGAGGAATGAGAATAGAGGACCCTGGGTTGATCAAGAATGAGGCGTCAGAGTACTTCAAAAATCTGTTTTCAGCTCAAAGGGAGGAGCCCTTTGAAGAAGATCCTAATCGGAATTTTAGGGTTAATAAAACATTATCTGATAGCCAGAAGATGATGATGATGCAGCCGGTGATGGAGGAGGAAATCAAAAGGATTGTATTCTCCTTTGATGGAAACAAAGCCCCTGGCCCGGACGGTTTCAATGCCACCTTCTTCAAGTACTGTTGGAGTATTGTGGGAAAGGAGGTAACCTTTGCCATAAAATGTTTCTTTGCTAACCCTTTTATTCCCAGAGATATCAGTAATACTTTCATTTGTTTGATCCCAAAATCTGATCGTCCTCAGTCCTTTGCAGAATTCAGGCCTATTGCCTTATGCAATGTGATTTACAAATTTATAGCTAAAATTTTGGCTAATAGGTTGCAGCTGATTATTCCTCATCTGGTTGGCCCTAACCAGTCTGCTTTTATTAAAGATAGATGCATTTCAGATAATATCCTGTTATGTCATGAATTTGTGAGAGGCATGGAGAGGGCTGCGTGCCCCCCTTCTGCAGTGCTCAAAGTGGATTTGAGAAAAGCCTATGACTCTCTTGATCGTAATTATCTCCTTGAAGTTCTTCGCAAAATGGATTTTCCTCAGGTGTTTATCAGATGGATCAGTGCTTGCATTCATACTCCTATGTTTTCGGTTCTTGTGAATGGTAGCCCAGCGGGATACTTTAAAGGAAACAGGGGGATTCGTCAAGGTGATCCTATTTCGCCTTATTTATTTACTTTGGCTATGGAGCCTCTGTCAGTTATGCTGGATGAAGCTCTCAGGAAAAAAGAATTCAGAATTCCAATCAGATGCATGAGATTAGCTATAAGCCACCTCTTATTTGCTGATGATTTGATGATTTTTGTGAAAGCTAATCAAATGTCCATTTCAGGAGTCTCTAAGGTGCTAAATCAATTCTTGAATACGTCGGGCCTTAGTATTAACTTCTCGAAATCGGTCATTCTTGTTGGAGGAGTTCAGGAGTCTATCAGAAATGAGATCATTGCCCAGAGTGGGTTCAAGGAAGGAACATTTCCAATCTCTTATCTGGGAATTCCGCTGGGAACAACGAGTTTGACAAAGAAAGACTGTGATCCTATAATCCATAAGATCAGGAGGAAGATTGAAGGGTGGAAATTCAGATTCCTGTCTTTTGCTGGGAGGATTCAACTTATCTCTTCGGTGTTGCAAGGGTGCTATTTCTACTGGGCTAGTATGTTTGGGATCCCAAAAAAGACTAGTGTGGCCATTGAATCTCTGTTTGGCAATTTCCTTTGGTCTGGTCCTGATATGAAGAGGAAAATTCATCATGTTAGCTGGGCAAAAATCTGTACCCCGAAAGAAGAAGGTGGGCTGGGAATAAGAAGAGTTCAAGATATGTGTAAAGCTGGAGCTTTGAAGCAGTTATGGAATATCATTTCTAACAGAGAATCCTTATGGGTTAAGTGGTCCAAAAGATCTATTCTGAAGAAGGATTCCATTTGGTCTATAAAGAACTCCAAAAACCTTTCTTGGATTTGGAGAAACCTTCTTCGTCATAGAGAGATGCTTTTGTCAAAGGTGGAGTACCATACGGAATCAGGTAACTCTTTCTTCTTTTGGCTGGACCCTTGGTTGAAAGGGGAAGCCCTCTGGAACAGTATTCCGGATGCTCAAAATGTTATTCCTTCAAATTGCAAGCTGGCCAAGGTTAGTGAGTTTTGGGAGGGGACGAGATGGAAGCCTTGCCCTCAGTCTGAAAACCCGTGCATCCGAAATATTTGGAGGGAGCTAGAGAGGCTACAATGGTTGCCTTCCTCCTCTATGGATAGAGTTTTCTGGGTGAGAACAAGCGGGAATCGAGATGTTTTCTCCATTAAAGAGGGGTGGAAAGCCGTGAGAAGTAGAGCTCCTATTGTGTCTTGGCATGGGGCCATTTGGTTTCCCTCAAACATTCCTAAACATTCGGTTGTGGCTTGGAGGGCTTGTCTTAATGCCCTCCCCACGGCTGACCAGCTTCAAATCAGGAATATTTCTGTTTCGTCAATATGCTCCTTATGTGGTAGGGGAAGTGATACTGTTGATCACATCTTTTTCGAATGTGAGTACTCCAAATTCATCTGGGAAAAGTGCATGTCTAAGTGCAGAAGAAGATCGTTGAGGCCTTCTTCTTGCACTAATGAAGCGAGGAAATTGGCCTTCTCCAAAGTAAAGAGTAAAAGCCTGCTGATTATCCCGAAGATTACTTTTAATGGAGTCATATATCACATATGGATGGAACGAAACGCAAGAATTTTCTCATCTATCTCAAAGACGAAGGAAGAGGTGTCCAAGTTGATCATCAAGGAAGTTGAGATGAAGATCTTGTCTTCTTCTTTCTCCAGACCTTCGGTCCCAGAGGAGGTTTTCATTGCCTCTAGCTGGAATATTGTTGTGCACTAGCCAGTCCGGCAGTTTTCTTTTTTGTTTGTTGTGTAAGGGGATGTATTGCCTCTAGCTGTAATTTTGTTTGTTGGAATTTTGTTGTTTGGTGTCTCTCCTATAGGAGGCAGTGGTCCCTGTTCTGTTTGTGGTTGGGCCTTGTAGGCTAGTTCTGTATCCTCTCCTTTGGGTTTTAATAAAATTATCTACTTACCCAAAAAAAAAAAAAAAAAAAAAAAATAGAAAACGAAAATGGAAGAACTGATCTGCAGTGGAATGGTAGAGTGTTGAGGCAAATCTCCAAAAGAGTTCGTAACTGGCTTTCCTCAACAAACAAAGTGAACGCCATGATAGCACAAGCCAAGTCAATTTAAAAATGGATGAAGATGGGGGACTTTCTGTCATTCCAGTTCTGCCATAACAGAGATGTCCATTGTATAAAGCAATATTTTAACTTCATTGAAATAGATATACATTCATATTTTAATATCATTCTCTATTGATTCTGGTCTTTGAAACCTAGTTTAATAGCTTTTGTTACCACTTTGCACACCCTTGCTTTGTTTTCGTTCGTTCCCATACTAGTCCCTATCACACTCCGCTATTACCTAGAAATATCTTTCCTGTTTCAACCACTGATCACAAGGGTTACTTAACCTAAGTTTTAGGCCCAACAGCCCTGTAATTATTTAGTAACAAAATACCCGCTATTCTACCTTTTTATTGAGCTATCGATTTCCATTATTTTTGTTTGTATCCTCTTGTCATATATTCTGTGTTTGTGCCCTACCCAATCATTGTTATCATTTTTTTTTCTTTTCTAATTAGCCTATTCTATCCTTTTAAGGCCTTTGCAAATTCTACCATAATCTCAATTTAGGATTAGGGTGTCCAATCTTCTACCAGGAGAATTATGCAAAGTAAGCGGTTTCCTTCATTTCAATTCATATTTCACAAAATTTAGGTGAATCTTCTAGCAAGTTTCTTATGAAGTTTTGTCTTGGTCTACAGCAGTGTGCCCAAAAATGTGTCAGAAAACATTATCTTCTAATCAAGAACTTGCTTATCCTCCAAACAAGCTGGTAATTGGATTTACATCGTCTCGTTCCAGTGGTTCTGGGAGGACAGTGGTAACCTATCCCGGATGATTGCCACGTGGCTCTCGGTAAATCCGAGACCCATGTCCGAGCCGACACACTCTGTCGGCTTGGCTTGTTGGCTGAGTGTTGGCTCGAATATGGGTCTCAGATTCACCGAGAGTCACGTGGCAACCATCCATGATAGATTATCACTGTCCTCCCAGTGATTTGGGAGGAGACAATATGGACCCCTGATAATTAGTTTAAAGTCAGAAATATCATGTAAAATAATTGACATGCAATGAAACCAATAATAATCGTTGGGGTCGGATAAGAATAAAACAGAAGGAAGATAAACAGACCTTAAGTCTCTATTTACTGTCCTGGTCCCAAAAATGGAAAGCACCATCTGAGCCTGATGTTACAAAAGTATGGTGTACCTAGAATAAGGGACACCTACATAAGCTCTAAAAAGTATATCAAGCAGTAGACAAAATCAAGCTTCCTCTGAGTCAAAAGTTCAGAAGATATTTATTAGGGTAATAGTTTGAAGAGGAAAAAAATAATATGTAAAACATATGAAACGATCGACACCGTCTATGATCACTTTCTAATAAAATTAGATAAAAAAAAACAACACCAGAAACATTGCATAGATTTTGGGATCCAACAAAGCTGTAGATTATTTATTATCGGAAACTATAGAAATGAAATTGAAATGCCCCAAATTAAGGTAATATTTGAATATTATTATCAATTGAAAACGGTGGATATCATTCCAGAATGGAAGCTTCTCAATCAGAGCTCGCAGTGGAGAAAATTGAAAGACAACAATGAAAACTAATGGTTTGAAGAAACATGTTGGAAGTAAAATGTAAATGAGAAGTTTTTAGTCTAAAAAATAAGTTTAGAATAAGTATTTTCCATATGAAAGTGATAGTTTATCTTAAAAGGACAAAGGGGTATATTTGTCCTTTTAGTCTTAAGTTTAACACCATACAAAAATGGGTATAGTTGTAATTATTTAAAAGGTTTGGAGTATACCTAAGTTTCAAACAAAGGTATCCGTAATTTTTTCATTTTTTTTAGAAAAATTTTGATCTACCATTTAAAAAGTATACGAAATTCGACCTATTATTTACAGGTTTCACAAAACTTCACTCGCCCCACCTTAACTAACAAAATACCTTTAAAAAAGAGTTTGTGATTTCTACCTTTTGAAATTGAAAGATATTAAAATGTCCAGTTTGACCTTATTCGTGTCCAAGAGTATTGACAGCAACGACGGCCAATTTAATAGAAATCTGGGATCCGACTCTGATTCCTTGAAATAGCTTCTACTGAAGCTTATGCTTCTATTTTTGTCGAAAATCTCTCTTCAACTACTTCCCCCTCTCTCTCTCTCTCTCTCTCTCTCTTTCTCTCTTTAACTCCTATGTCTTTCTCTCTCTCTTTACCTACTTCCTCGTCTCTCTCTCTCTTTCTCTCTTTAACTCCTGCCACGTCTCTCTCTTTAACTACTTCCCCGTCTCTCCCTCCCTCTCCCTCTCCATCTCCCTCTCTTTTACTCCTTCCCGTATCTCTCTCTCTCAAATAGAATACACGGTTATTAATCTGTGTATAAAGTTTGGGAAGACGGTAGAAGATTGAGAGTCTTCAATGGGATTCTAGATCCTTCCTCTTGCTTTTTGACTACTGAATCAGGTTAAAAAAAAACTATTCACCAAGCTTCTAGAAGAATCAAAGACAGTTTGTGGTGAGGATTCTGGAAAAATCAAGCTATAGTCACGATTCTGGAAAAATCAAACTATTTGTGGTCAGGATTCATGAGTTCCCTTCTACTTCAACGTTTCGAAAGATAGAAAAATCAAAGACACAAACACACAATAGCCGTGATAAGTCATAAAAAGGAAACACGCCACCATCAGAGCTCTGGTTTGACCTACTAAAGAACTAGTTTCAGCATCAAGTTCGTAGTAGGAGAGTTCGAGAACACCAATGCGAACCATCTCCTCAGACTTCTGCATTTTAGTATTTGCAAATTGCAAGCTTTGTGGGGATTAGTGTTGTAGGGTTGTGGTGGTGGTGAGAAGGGTAAAATGATCTTTTAATATTATAATATGGATAATATTGTTTTAGAAAATTTTAAATTGAGATGATGTTATCAACTAATAGGATTCAATTAACAAGGTGGGTCTAGAAGGATTCAATTAACAAGGTGGGTCTCTTTTAGTATTTATGTGAGTAGTAGATGATATTTGTGAAAACTATGGATAATAGGTTGAATTTTGTATACTTCTTAGGTGGTATATCAAAAATTTTTTTTTATCATTATTTTTTCTTACGTATCTCCCCTCTTTTCATTTTTATTTTTTTTCTTTATCTCGATCTTTTATTTTTCTTTTTTTAAAATATTTATCCTTTTTTCTTTCTCTCTCACAGTCACCAGCCTAACATGTGCACAATCAAACAATGTTAGAAACTCATTAAATAGATGATGGCAAAAATAAAATTCCTCCAAAGGGTTTAGGTCTTCGGTCCAATGGTTAGGTCTATTCTGGACATTTTGTGAGTGTCAGGTTGCAAAGTGTCCAGAGGCAATTTGCAACCGCACAGTTCTTCTATACGATAACAGTGAGGGTATGCTCATGAGACCTTTATGTGAAGGTGCAGATGCAAAGTGTCTGTAGGCAATTTTCTTTTATATCTTCCTTCCGGAAAGGTTGCCGACAGGAAGAATCTCTAAAATAATCTAGATGCAGATTGTCCAGAGGCAAATTTGCCTTTGCACCTTCCACTCGGATGGTTCCCTAGAGCTTTTCTTTTTAGGGAACCAGTATGTACTGATCTGGATGCATGGGTTTTTCATTCGGACGTCCTTTCTCGGTTTGAACTTCAGTCTTCTTCTCGTGGTTTCTGGGTTTCATTACTATGGTATCCTTAGCCATTCTCATTTTTTGTGAACCTTGATAGGTAACCCCAATGCTCCTAAGTTCTAGCATTGGTATACATTATTACTGTTATGGGGATTGTAGCTCTCTAACAATATCATGCTCTGTGTATCCAAGCTTAGCTCAGAGGAAGAACTGTCCATGACGACGTGGAATTTAGTGGGTTTACACATTGTCACGCTTATCCAAAGCCCACTGAGGTTGACTTCGGAGGTGACTTTGGCCTCGACATGCGGCACAGTTGAGACCCGCCTCGGACCTTGGCTCCTCATCCATCTCCGAGGTCCACCTCAGTTTTCAATGTTCAAGTTAGTTTGGAGTCTATCTAGCTGGCACATGGAAGCCTCCAAGGAGCTCATTTCTAATAGGGCAAGGCTCTGTCAACCCAAGATTCGGGAGCAATCAATGAAAAATGTTCATAGAAAGATATGATCTAGAGATCCGATATAGATGCATATATGGAAAGGTCCAGGTGATCCCTAGATACGGAGCATGATCCATCTTCTATGTGACGATATCTTGCATTATCAGGAAACTTGTCCAACTTTCCTATTCAGGCCACCATGAACCTATATGTCCATAGCAAACAAAGGTAAATAGATACTGAGTTCTATACTCAGAACTCTTGTAGAGATAATTGTCTGAATCCTCTTTAACAAAGGAACAGTCATTCTTGTGTCTGTTCCATACTCCTTGCGCACCCAGACTAACTTAGGCATCAGAGTAGTTTGAGGGTTATCCAACACGCCCATCATACTGTATCTCTTCTTATCCTTGCAAGATTTTTTTGGTGAGCTAAAGACCAACCCAATTTGGTGCTAGCAATAGTTTGTTGTCGTCTGTGGGAAATAGATAATGTCTTGAGAAAAACAAGAGTTCTAGCAACCAGAATCATTCACTATCCTTGAATGTCATTTACATTGACGCGGTATCAAAGAAGAAGAATGAACGCCAACCAGAACAACAACGCAGGATGCAACCCACCCGCAAACAATAATGCCAACGGACGGCTAAAGAATGACCCCCACGGGGTGTACATCCTCCTGCAGGAGTTCCTGAGGAGAATGAACAATAGATTCCTTCTACCGACAACTTTGTAGTAGAAGAAGAGTTGTCAGTACCTCCCTCCCCACAGTATGTGACGAGGGAATAGTTTGATGCAGTCACTAGGCAACTCGAATTCTTGACCAAGCATTTGATGGAGTAACAACCAGCTGCACCAAGAGACACACACATGCATGCTTCAGATGCTACAGAGCGTGGACATCAGAGGGAGTGTCACCAAGATAACCCTGGCCACCATGGGCACCACAACCAAGTTCTTAATTAGAATGGCCGACGACAAGCTAGTTAGGTGGCTGGAAACTTCTTCGTAGCACTTCCTCATCCTCACCCTCAGAGGTTGGTCATCGATACTGTCACACCCCAATTCCACACTATTCAGAATGGTGTGATGAACCGCTAATTAACCAACGGTTCAACCAGGATCTCGAATAGGCTGTGTCCGTTTGTTTAAACCACGCACTCCCACAACTATAATCAGAGTAAATAAACAATAGCGGAAATCTTATATATTAAATGAACTGAGAGTCTAAAGATGATAACATAAATTAAGTATTCAATTATCTCCAAAAAGATACTAAGACATAAATAAAATATTTAATCAATTACATCGTCTGTATAAATTGAATAAAATCTAATCGAAAATACAAGAGTTGCACTCGCATGACGAATCATGCGACTCCATCATAACTTCAGTGTCCATCGCCGTCGCATGTCCATACATCGAAGCATTTATATAATCTTCTACTGTGGTACCTGCATCATCAACTAAAAATATTCGACGTCGAAATGGTGAGCACACATCACGGCTCAGTGAGCAAACAAAACAATGCAACAAACATATGCATGCATTCAATTCATAACTTTGGTCTGGTTCATAAGTTTGCAATGAGTTATAGAAAGGTTCGGTGGCCGCCTCGCCTCTATACACATGGTGTCTAAGCCCACCTAATGGATCAAACACCATTGTCTTTCACATCCACCCACCATGGAATAGAGATAGAGCTAAAGTGCTTAGGACTGCACCGCATCACACTTCCCCTGATGCTCTACCCATACCAACACGTAAGTCCCTGTTGGCGAGGGCTTGTAAACTGGGCTCGCAACTAACCAATCCTAATGTCAAACAGTGTATCCAAGGCCTCACCCCAGCATCCCTCAATACGTCCATAGACATAGAGCTAAGGCCACCGGGCAGAGTCAGAGACTACACGATCTGAGATCACCTCCCCTGATGCCCTACGACGTAATAGTTCTGCTAAGTAATGGCGATACGATGATGTTAGTGGACAAGACTTGAGTACAAATAGAGCTAGAGTTTGGTGACCAAGATGAACCACAGTGTCACGTCCTCCCCCTGATGCTCCACTCGCTTCAAGCACACTAACCACACACATACATTCACATGCCTATTCCTAGTATCATAATCATCATCATGTTATAAATAAACTGAATTAAATATGGATGAATAGTAATAACAGGAATAGTAGATGACATGTGATATGCACATTACAATCATAGAATCATATATGGTATTTGACTCAATAAACGAAAATAGTTTATTATTAGCCAATTAATTTAGGTCTTGTTCCCTCACCTTTGATTGAGTGTAGATCTTCGTTCAAGCTTTATGAATCACCTTTAAATCAGTAGAAAGGCCTAACAAGTCGACATATTTTAATTAGAATTAATTTCAACAAATTTAGACTAGCTGAAATCGTAGGGTCGCAGGTAGGGTAGCACCTAGGGTAGCAGTTTTCTGCGACCTAAGGGTGTAGGGTCGGACGTGGGGTCGGATACCAATCGACCCTACGTGCAACCACAGCCTCCCTGGGACTTCCCAAGGGCATGTGATCGATCCTGTGGTCTTGTAGGTCCATTCTAAGATTGTTCTATGGCTCATAACTATGATTTTTACACACTTTCCATTGCCTATGATGATTACTTCCATGGATTCCTTTGGAAATTATCCATGGATGGATGATTTGGGTTTCTCTTAATCCTAACTTCCTCATAATCTATTCTAGGCTCTTAATTTATGAAGGAAATTAGGTTCATACCTGAGGTTGGCTGAGATTCAGAGGTTTGTCTAAACTTCCTCCTCTTCCTTAGTCTTTTCTTCAATTTTCATTCTCTTCTTCTTTTCCTTCTCTTTCTCTTTCTCTCACTTTCAATTAGGGTTCTAAAAGGAGTGAAAGAGGCTAAGGGACGTCTTATTTATAGAGGAAAACCCATAAGTCCCATCGAGTTTAGGAAAGAACCCCTTAGAATTAGGAAAGTTTCCTAATTTACGGTTTCTGTCTGTCATCGTAGGGTCAGATGTAGGGTCGCAGGATCCGTCGACCCTACACCTTCTTAGTCATGCGACCCTATGACTAAAAAGTCATGGGTTGGACTTCTGTTGAGGTGGGGTCGACCCTACCTATTTAGGCATGCAACCCTACCTTCACATTTACTATTTTTTAGGTTAGACTCATACCTGGTCTTGTGATTTTGTTCACGCACTTGGTCCACTTGGCTCAACCATGATAGGTAGACCAGGTACAAGGTGGTAAGACCGGTTAGTTCGATATGGGTCTTACAACTCCCCCCCCTCTTATTAAAAATTTCATCCTCAAAATTTGTACATACCTTCTGAGTCGAAAAGGTGAGGATATTGCTTCTGCATAGCATTCTCTTCTTCCCATGTGATCTCTTCTATATCTCGGCTCCTCCAGGTGACTTTAACATAGTATATGTCATGGTTGCATAGACATTGAACCTTTCGACTAGTGATTTCAGTTGGTGCTACTTCGAATGTCAAATCATCAGTTAGACCTGGTAGATCTACTGTCAAAACATGCGTTGGGCCTCTGACGTACTTCTTCAGCAATGAGACATGAAATACATCATGCACACTTGACATAGATGGTGGTAGTGCTAACTGATAAGCCACCTTTCCACGTCTAGCTAAAATCTCATGTGGCCCAACATATCTCGGACTTAGCTTCCTTTTCTGTTCGAATCGTTTTAAACCCCACATAGGTGATACATTCAGAAATACCTTATCACCTACAACAAATTCAAGTTCTCGGCGTCGAGTATCTGCGTACTATTTCTGACGATTCTGAGCCGTTCTAACTCTTTCCTTGATGATGTCGACTACTCGACTAGTTTCTTCAACAAATTCTGGTCCAACGATGCTACGTTCTCCAACTTCATTCCAAAACAAAGGAGTTTGACACTTTCTACAATACAGTGCTTCATAGGGTGACATCTGTATAGTAGCTTGATAGCTGTTGTATAGGCGAACTGGATCAATGATAGTTTCTCATCCCATGATCCTTTAAAATCAATTACACAGGCTCGAAGCATGTCTTCTAAAATCTGAATGGTACGCTCCGACTGTCCATTCGTCTGAGGATGGAATGCAGTACTGAACTTTAATGTTGTACCCATAGCCTTTTGCAATCCTTCCAAAAACTTTGAAGTAAAGCATGGGTCTCTATCGGACACAATGCTTTCAGGTACACCATGTAATCTGACAATGTTATCCACATAGAGCTTGGCTAAACTTTCCAGGGTATACTGTGGTCGTATTGCTATAAAGCAAGCTGTCTTAATCAGACGATCTACAATCACCCAGACCGCGTCAACTACTCGAGGAGTCAATGGTAACCCGTGACGAAGTCCATAGTGATGCAGTCCCATTTCCATGCTGCTTCTGGCAGCGGTTGCAACAGTCCTGCAGGTCTTTGTCGTTCAGCTTTGACCCTCTGACAATTTAAGCATTGAGACATAAATTTAGCTACATCTACTTTCATTCCTCTCCACCAATATAATTTATTCAAATCATGATACATCTTTGTACTTCCAGGATGTACCAAATAGGCGGTGGTATGAGCTTCCTTCATTAGTCGGTGTATAATGTCCAAATTTTCTGTTTTAGGAACACATATTCTTCCTTTATACTTCAGTACCTTTTCATCATCTAAGGTGAACTCAGGAATAGTCCTACCTTTTTCGATGTCTTATTGTACCGTTCTTAAATAAGGATATGATCTAATAGCTGCTTTCACTTCATCAATTATATCAGGTACAATCTTCAACGTTGCGAACATATTTGAAAATCGATGAATAAACCCTTGGTTGGTTGATTCACCCGGTGCATCTATCACGAACGCTCATTACCGTAATTGAACACTTTTCCTGTAGTACACATTGCTGCAGTTGTGTTAACCTTTCCATGAGATTTATCATTGCTTTTCTGCTTAGCGCATCAGCAACTACATTAGCCTTTCTTGGATGATACTGGATATAACAATCATAATCCTTCAATAATTCTAGCCATCTTCTTTGTTGCATGTTCAACTCCTTCTGATTAAAAAGATAAGTGAGACTCTTATGATTTGATTTAATCTGAAATTTCTCTCCGTACAAGTAATGTTTTCATATCTTGACAGCATGTACTACTGCCGCTAATTCCAAGTTATGAGTGGGAGAGTTCTTCTCATGTGTCTTCAGTTGTCTTGAAGCACACGCAATTTTTTGTTCTCCTTGCATAAGTACACATCCTAAACCCAATCCCGACGCATCAGTGTATAAAATAAATGGTTGTCCTGGAATAGGAATAGTCAAGATCGGAGCAGATATCAATCTAGCCTTCAATGTTTGGAATCTTTTCTCACATTTATCAGTCGAAACAAACTTTTCTTCTTTCTTAGTCAAACTGGTGAGAGGTACGACTATTCTGGAATAGTCTTCCACGAATCGTCGATAATACTTAACTAGACCTAGGAAACTTTTAATTTCTGCAATGCTCTTCGGTGCTTTCCACTTCACAATGGCTTCAATCTTGCTAGGATCCACTTTAATTCCTTCAGCGGATACTACATGGCCTAAGAAAGCGACCTCATTTAACCAAAACTCAAACTTTGTAAATTTGGCGTAAAGCTTCTCTTTCCTTAATCGCTGCAGAGCGGCTCTTAGATTCATGACATGAGTTTCCTTGTCCTTGGAGTAGACCAATATATCATCAATAAACACAATGACGGACGTATCCAACATATCATGGAATGCCCGATTCATGAGTTCCATAAAAGTTGCGGGTGCGTTAGTCAATCCAAAAGACATGACTAAAAATTCATAATGTCTATATTTTATTCTAAATGCTGTCTTTGGAATATCACTGTCCTTAATCTTCAACTGATGGTATCCTGACCAAAGATCGATCTTGGAGAACACCTTGGCACCTTGCAACTGATCGAACAAGTCATCGATCCGAGGAAATGGGTACCGATTCTTGATTGTCAGCTTATTCAATTCTCGATAGTCTATACATAGTTGAATGCTACCGGTCCTTCTTCTTTACAAATAATACTGGCGCTACCCATGGTGATATGCTAGGTCTGATGTAACCCTTGTCCAGTAATTCCTGTAACTATACTTTTAATTCCTTCAATTCAGTAAGAGCCATTCTATAGGGTGCTTTAGATACTAGTGCGGCTCCGGGTATCAGATCTATAACGAACTCTATCGCTCGGTCGGGTGGTAATCCTAGGAGTTCCTCAGAAAATACATCTGAAAAGTCTCGTACAACATCAATATCTTCCATCTGTGGTGCTACTTTGGTAACGTATACCCCAGATACCATATATCCAGCTTCTTTCTCTTCAAAGCCTCTCTTCGCCTTTAGTTTAGAGAGGATCAGCTTTCATCTTAGGCAACATGCTTCCAATAAAACTAAATTATATGTCGTCATTATTCTTGGATGATAACCTCTTCTATGCACATAACAACTTTGTAGAGTGTTGAGACAACCAGTCTATTCCCAAGATGATGTCAAAGTCTATCATCTCAAGTCGATTTAGGTTGCATCCAAATTCTGTCCATCCATATGATTCGGACATTGTTCATAATACTCGTTTAACACAACATCTAGTCCAAAAGGGCTTGAACTAGCAAAATCTGGTGTAAAGGTCTTAAGAGCACATCTAGCTCCTTAATCTCCTAGTTTTTCAAAGACTATTGTTTAAAATCTCATATATCCCAAAAAGCTCATTAGCTTACACCTTCTTTATCATTGTTGTTCTACCCTGATCTCTCTTTCATATACCTCAAAAAATATCTTGTGATTGTTACTTACTTTCTTGGTCATGCACTCTTTTATAGACATGACCATATCCATATATCTAGCAATCTTGAAATAGATTCTCTACTACTTCGTCTGAGGTTTTTTAGCTATATAGATTATTTTGAATTCAATCATCTTCCTTCCAATAATTCTTTATTCACTAAACATCTTATCAATGGATGTCGTGAAATGTAAGAATCAGAATGTTTATCCAAAAGCAATTCATTTTCTTCTTTCGAATTCAGGGTAATGACGAACACTTGCTTTATCTAATGAACTTAGGTTTAAAGGATCAGGAGTAAATCTATGGTAATCCAACCGGCATCAAAAGATCGTTAAGTTACACGGTGGTCCAAATACATGGAAATAGAGGTTTTACAGTTCTTAACCTCATGGTTATAGGTTCTATTGAGTATATAATGTCATTGGTCAAGGCACTACAAGAGTAAATTTGAAGAAGTTTTGATACATCAATAAATCAGGTGTAAGTTGAAAGATGTACGCTCAACATGATTAAACATTTAACTGTTCATTCAGTTCATATCTCTGTTCATGTTGTCGATCATGAGAGTGGTTCAGATTGGTATAATCAAGACTAATACTAAAGAAATAATATCTATAACTCCAATTGATAGATTGAATCAAGAAGGTATCCTGTCAAGGTACGAGAATTTAAAATCAGGTATGTGCATCATCTATAATCATAAGAGTAAATCAATAATGCACCGCATCCCATATAACCTACCTAGTTATATGGCCACAATAGATTTGATCCTTTGCTAAAAAAGTTTGAGGCTTCATCTTCAGAAATATTCCTCAACCCTGGTTGGATCATTCTGTCATGATGTAGCTATCTCTATTGGATTTAGCCCAAGATCTTTCCCTTTACCTTTGCAGGGATTTAGGCGTTACTAGCCATTTTTCTTCTTCTTTTGTCATATATCGAGTTTCACATCTTGTGAGTACCAACTCGGTATTTAAATTTTTTTGCTTTATAGATGCTTCCTTCTTGTTACTGTACTATATTCTTTGTATACTCAGGCAACTATCCTACTTGTAGACCGTACTCTATATTATTTGTTTATTATGTCACATTTAGATTTTTTTTTCTATGTGTGTATACATATAGTTCCACCTTTTATATGAATATTATTGTCTTGTTAAGTTCTGTCTCAACCAACACAGGTGCTTATGGTTTGTTTGTATTAAAGCTTTTAATTTATCCTAACTCAGTTCACGGACTCCAGTGGAAGTATTCAAGTTTAATGGGCAAGGCTTAGGAGCTCTGATACCAAGTTGTCACACTCCAATTCTGTACTATTCAGAATGGTGTGATGAACCGCTAATTAACCAACAGTTCAAACAGAATCTCGAATAGACTGTGTCCGTTTGCTAAAACCATACACTCCTACAATCATAATCAGAGTAAATAAACAATAGCGGAAATCTTATATATTAAATGAACTGAGAGTCTAAAGATGATAACATAAATTAAGTATTCAATTATCTCCAAAAAGATACTAAGACATAAATAAAATATTTAATCAATTACATCGTCTGTATAAATTGAATAAAATCTAATCGAAAATACAAGTGTTGCACTCGCATGACGAATCATGCGACTCCATCATAACTTCAGTGTCCATCTCCGCGGCATGTCCATACATCGGAGCATTTATATATTCTTCTATTGTAGTACCTGCATCATCAACTAAAAATATTCGACGTCGAAATGGTGAGCACAAATCACGGCTCAGTGAGCAAACAAAACAATGCAACAAACATATGCATGCATTCAATTCATATCTTTGGTCTGGTACATAAGTTTGCAATGTGCAATAGAAAGGTTCGGTGGCCGTCTCGTCTCTATACACAGGATGTGTAAGCCCACCCAATGGATCAAACACCATTGTCGTCCACATCCACCCCACCATGGAATAGAGATAGAGCTAAAATACTTAGGACCGCACCGCATTACACTTCCCCTGATGCTCTACCCATACCAACACGTAAGCCCCTGTTGGCGAGGGCTTACAAACTGGGCTTGCAACTAACCAATCCTTATGTCAAATAGTGTATCCAAGGCCTCACCCCAGCATCCCTCAATACGTCCATAGAGATAGAGCTAAGGCCCCCCGACAGAGTCAGAGACTGCACAGTCTAAGACCACCTCCCCTGATGCCCTACGACCTAATAGTTCTGCTAAGGTAATAGCGATACGATGATGTTAGTGGATAAGACTAGAGTACAGATTGAGCTAGAGTCTGGTGACCAGGATGAACCACAGTGTCACATCCTCCCCTTGATGCTCCACTCGCATCAAGCACACTAACCACACACATACATTCACATGCCTATTCCTAGCATCATAATCATCATCATGTTATAAATAAACTAAATTAAATATGCATGAATAGTAATAACAGGAATAGTAGATGACATGTGATATGCACATTACAATCATAGAATCATATATGGTATTGGACTCAATAAACGAAAACAGTTTATTATTAGCCAATTAATTTAGGTCTTGTTCCCTCACCTTTGATTGAGTGTAGATCCTCGTTCAAGCTTTATGAATCACCTTTAAATCAGTAGAAATGCCTAACAAGTCGACAGATTTTAATTAGAATTAATTTCAATAAATTTATACTAGCTGAAATCATAAGGTCGCAGGTAGGGTAGCACCTAGGGTAGCAGTTTTCTGCGACCCTAGGGTGTAGGGTCAGACATGGGGTCGGATATCAATCGAACCTATGTGCAACCACAGCCTCCCTGGGACTTCCCGAGGGCATGTGATCATTCCTGTGGTCTTGTAGGTCCATTCTAAGATTGTTCTATGGCTCATAACTATGATATTTACACACTTTCCATTGTCTATGATGATTACTTCCATGGATTCCTTTGGAACTTGTCCATGGATGGATGATTTGGGTTTTTCTTAATCCTAACTTCTTCATAATCTATTATTCTAGGCTCTTAATTTATGAAGGGAATTAGGTTCATACCTGAGGTTGGCTGAGTTTCAGAGGTTTGTCTAAACTTCCTCCTCTTCCTTAGTCTTTTCTTCAATTTTCATTCTCTTCTTCTTTTCCTTCTCTTTCTGTTTCTCTCATTTTCAATTAGGGTTCTAAAAGGAGTGAAAGTGGCTAAGGGACGTCCTATTTATAAAGGAAAACCTTCCAAAATAAGTCCCATCGAGTTTAGGAAAGAACCCCTTAGAATTAGGAAAGTTTCCTAATTTACGGTTTCTGTCTGTCATCGTAGGGTCGGACGTAGGGTCGTAGGATCCGTCGACCCTACACCTTCTTAGTCATGCGAACCTACGACTAGAAAGTCATGGGTTGGACTTCTGTTGAGGTGGGGTCGACCCCACCTATTTAGGCATGCGACCCTACCCTCACATTTACTGTTTTTTGGGTTAGATTCATACCTGGTCTTGTGATTTTGTTCATGCACTTGGTCCACTTGGCTCGACCATGATAGGTAGACCTGGTACAAGGTGGTAAGAGCGGTTAGTTCGATACGAGTCTTACAGATACTCTCATCAATCGGCTAGAGAGGTGCCTAATGCACCTGGCATCTCCCATTTACAAAGCACCGCATCGTCCTCTAGCACCTCTATGGCCAGCATGTGTAGAAGCGTCAGCAGGGTCCCAGTGTCCCAATATCAGAGTGGTTGGGCCCCCTACCACCTTGGCACAATGACATCCATATTAGATTGGACGCAGCTCGCCTCAACTGAGTTGCTGAAGAAGCATAACTTCACCACATGGATGGTGGCATAGAGCAAGAGCTCAGAGAATTGAGAGCTCAACTCTAGTGCATAGAGAAGGATCGAGCTGATCCTGCTCGTTATGTATAGAACCGAGAATGCTCTTTCCAAGAGCATCATGAGGACCCTGCTCCCTAGAGGTTTTACTATGCCCGTGATGGAAACCTATGACGGGACCACAGCTATAGAGCATCACTTGGATACTTTTTCAGCTCTGATTGTCACACCCCAATTCTGGACAAACCAAAATTGTGAATGAACCATCATAAGAACCAACGGTTCACCTTAGGATCTCATAGAACCGTACCAACAATCAAACTATACCCATCTACAACACAATCAGAGATAATAAATAATAAGAAAAAGTCTTTGTTAATAATAAACTGAGAGTCTAACATGATAACTAAATAATTAAACCAGTTATCTCCAACTAAATCAAAACAAAATAAATATTTATTACAAGTTCCATAGCTCAAAATATTAAATTAAACTAAGCATAACAACACTGGAAACATTGGCATGAAGAGTCATGCTCGTTTTCCACTGCTTGTACATCCATAGCCACCACGTGTCCATACAATGACGAGTTAATATAATCTTCACCAATTGTACCTGCATCATCAACTAAAAAAATACGATATCGTAGGGTGCGCACACAACATAGCTCAGCGAGTAAACAAAACAATGCACAAACATATGCATGCATTCAATTCATATCTTTAGTCTGGTTTAAGTTTGCAATGTGCTATGGTAAGGATAGGAGGCTACCACACCTCCATACACGAGAATGTAGTTAGGCCCAATGGATCATACACTGCTGTCACCCTACATCACCCACTACAAAATAGAGATAGAGCTAGAGCCTAACGGATCACACACAACTAGCACTTCCCTTGATACTCTACTGCATACCAGTACATATACCCCTACTGACGAAGGCTTGTAAATTGGATTTGTGCTAACCAATCCAAGATGTCATCATGGCTTTGTATCCAAGGTCTTACCCCAGCATTCCTCAATACACCCACAGAGATAGAGCTAGGATCCACCGACTAGACTAGGGCCCACATAGCTATCACCCCCCTGATACCCTATGAAGTACTAGTTTTGCTAAGGTAACACTGATATGATGATGTTAGTGTGATGAATGGTTTGCTGCTCCAACCTCTCCCCCTTCAACACACCAACCGCACTTAATCACATGCCTATTCATATCCTCATCATCATAACTGAATAAAAAGAATAATATATATGCATGAACAGGAATAACAGATATTGGATGACATGTTATATGTACAAACATTCACACAACGCATGGCATCAGACAAATTTAATAGAAAGTAAAGGTAGCTTGTTATTAACCAATTAGTTTAGGTCTTGTTCCCTCACCTATGAGTGATGTTTGTTCTTTTTCCAAGCTTTAGAAATTACTTCAAACTAGTTGGAAACCTCAACAATTTATGAATTTAGATTAGGGTTTGATTTTATCAATTTACAGCAGTCGAAACCCCTGTCTGGTCTCCAAAACATACCTTCCAATCATTCACTGGTCGACTCAGTAGTCCCCGATACCTGTCGACCAGACATTGAGTAGTCGACTTAGTGGTCATGCTATGGTCGACCACTGAAGGAACTACATAATCCCTAAGACACTTCCCGAGAGTCTGTGGTCGACTCATTGGTCGTGTTAAATAGTTAACCAGTGAAGGGACCGCATAAATTTTTGGTCATGTTCCAGGTTTGGCTTTTGATCTAACTTCCTATTGAGTCGATTTTTTGGTACAACAATGGGGTTCGTCCTAGGGTCATTCTATGGCCTATAGTTATTGGTTTTATATATTGCAACCTTAACAATAATCGTTACTACCAATTTAACTCCAACATCATAGGGTTTAGGTCAAGGTGTTGGCATCGGATTGCGATCCATCTTCCATTACGATTTCCTAACCCACACAACCAATAACCTAGCCTTCTACAAAGATGAGGCACTTACCGTAGGTCCTTGATGCGATAGGTCAGATTTTCACCGGCACATCTTCTCTGTAAATCTCTTTCTTCTTCTTTGAACTCCTACACCTTCTTCTTCTTTTTATTTCTCTCTCTCTCTCTCTCTCTCTCTCTCTCTCTCTCTTCTAAGGTTTGAGATTAATCAAAAGAGTGAGAGGAAGTGAAGGGACGTCCTCTTCTATATGGAGAAAGCCTACAAGTAGAGTCATCTCTAAATTAAGAGATAGACCTCTCCAAATAAGAAAAGTTTCCTAAACACAAAGTCAGATCTGGGATTGATCGGTGGACTCACCAGTCCCATAACTCGATGATCAACAACCTAAAACACTTGACCGGATAACCTTATAATTGACTGGTTTGATTGGTTTGTTTACCTAGCTTTGTGGCTCCTTACTATTGGTTTACTTGAGCCGGTTATGATGTGAAGACCTAGCATGACACAGTTAAATTGGGTTACTGGAGTGCGGCTTTTACAATTCTCCCCCTTAAATAAATTCCGTCCTCAAAATTTTATACCTACCTTCCCAGTCAAACAAGTAAGGATATTGTTTCCGCATAGCATTTTTCTTCATCCCACCTTATCTCCTCTACATCATGGCTTCTCCAGGTAACCTTAACATAGTATATATCATGATTGTGAAGAGGTTGAACCTTCCGACTAGTGATCTCGACTGGTACTACTTTAAATGTCAGGTCCTCTATCAAATCCGATGGATCCACAGTCAAAACGTGTGTAGGATCTCTGATGTATGTCTTCAATAAAAAAATATGAAATACATCATGTACACCAGACATAGATGGCAGTAGTGCAAACTGATACCCCACTTTCCCATGTCTTACTAAGACCTCGTAAGGTCCAATAATCTAGGATACAGTTTACCCTTTTCATTGAACCATTTTAAACCGCGCATAAGTGATATCTTCAAAAATAGCTTGTCACCTACAGCGAATTCAAGGTCTCGGCATTGGTTATCTACATACTGCTTCTGACTATTTTGAACCGTCTTAACCCTTTCTTTAATCATGTCTACCACTTGAGAGGTTTTTTTCGAAAAATTCTAGTCCCATAATTCTTTGTTCACCAACTTCACTCCAAAACAGAGGGGTTCAAAATTTCCTACCATACAATGCTTCATAGGGTGACATCTGTATAGTGGCTTGATAGCTGTTGTTATAAGTAAACTCAATCAATGGCAACTTCTCATCCTAACCTCCTTTGAAATCGATTACATAAGCTTGAAGCATATCTTCTAGAATTTGAATGGTTCACTCTGACTGTCCATTGATTTGAAGGTGAAATACAGTACTAAACTTCAACTTTGTTCCCATTGCCTTCTATAATCCCTCCCAAAAGTTTAAAGTAAAACGTGGATCTCTGTCAGATACTATGCTCCCAGGTACACCATACAATCTGACTATGTTATTCACATATAGCTTTGCTAGTCGCTCTAAGATATACTGAGGTCATATATCAATAAAGTAAGTTGTCTTGGTATGATGATCGATAATTACCCAAACTACATCAACTGACCTGGGAGTCAGTGGTAAACTGGTAAAGAGTCCATAGTAATGCAATCCTGTTTCCAAGCTGGTTCCGATAGTGGCTATAGTAAGCCTGCTGGCCTTTGTCTTTCAGCCTTTACTTGCTGACAGTTTAGACATTGGAACACTTGCCTAGCAACATTAGCTTTCATTCGTCTCCACCAATATAAACACTTCAGGTCATGGTACATTTCCGTGCTTCCAGGATGTACCGAATACAAAGTGGAATGGGCTTTTAACATGATTTTCTATCAAAGATCAAACTACTTACTCTCTGGTACATACAATCGTCCTCTATATCTCAGTACCTTATCTGTGTCCAAGGTAAAATCAAGATTTGGCTTACCCTTCTTTAAATCTTCTTGCACCGTCGTTAAACAAAGATCTAATAGAATTATTGCTTTTACTTCATCTATCAGGTCTGGGACGATCTTCAATGTTGCAAACATAAGTGAGAACTTATGGATCAGTCCTTGCACTAATGGATCATCACGAGTTTCTATTATATGCTACTCTTTTTCCAAATCTAAAACTATTACTGTGAAACATAAGGAAGCGTTTTTACTCGGTCCCCCTTCTGGCTTAATTATTCCCTTTCTGCTCAGAGGGTCAACTACATCATTAGCCATGCCCTAGTGATACTGAATATCACAGTCATAATCCTTCAGAAGTTTCAACCACCTTCTTTGTTTCATGTTCAACTCTTTTTGGGTGAAGAGATAGGTAAGACTCTTGTGATCCAACTTAATCTAGAATTTCTCACCATACAAGTAATGTCTCCAAGTCTTAATTGCATAAATCACCGTTGTAAGACCCATACTCTAAAAACCCGATCTGACCTATGTTTTATGTCATGATAGGTCTTTCAATCATAATCAGACAAAGATGAGACCGGGTGATGAACCACAGCATTCAGGTATGAGAAACGACACTTAAAAACCAAGTTTTCACATATCGGTGTCAGTATCGGCTGCACTCTGAGTGAGACCGGTATGTACAATCGGTATGTGTATGCGAGTGTGGATGGACTCTAGTGGGTCCCATACTCTCAATCTGAGTTTAGAAAATCTTTTGGACATAGGAGACCTTCCTAGAATGGTCTCCCACTCCTTATATCCTTTCCAAACACTCTCAAACCCTAGAGCCATCTGGAAGAGATCTGAGAAGGAGCAGAGAGGAAGGAGGCCATTCGATAAGGGATTTTCCATTGGAGGAGAGCACCGCCATTTAACAAACACCGGTAAGTGCTCTACCTCTGTAATAATGATTGGGTTACGGATCAAAACCGTGAAATCGTGTATTGATCCTAAACCCTAGAACTGTAAAACCTTAGTTCTTCGTCAAGATCCATTCCGAGAAGGATGTGGACGTCGTTCTATGAGGTTAAACAATAAACAATCTAAACCTAATATGTAACTTGACCTTAGAAGGGTTTAGGAGGAACCCTGAAACCAAGCCGATGATCAATGGGAGAGGGAGGTTCGAGAAAGGACTCTCAAACCCATACTGTCGGACATACCGGCTGGACAAACGGATCTTGCAGTATGCCATACTGTAGGACATGCCTGCTAGACAAAAAGTCCTCTGGTATGGCCCTGCAGTATACACCACAGGCACATACTGACTGCACTATAGCGAGATTGGCATGTCTACTGTGTGAGACTGGTATGTCTTTTCTAAGCCTGTTGTTGGCCAGACTTGATCCTGACCAATTGGAACCTTGTAAAAACCTAATTATAATTAATGAACAATGCTATGTAGGACTTCTAAATGGCGTGAGTGGGCTTTGTAACACAAAGGAGACTTGCAATTACATGTCAGGTAATGGACAAGACCCCAAACCCTAACTAACTAATAAACAATAAACCATTATATCCGTATCTGTATCTGTTGCTTGTTGCCTGTGCATTTCACATGTCATCTGTTATTTAAATTCATTATATGTTCATGCATATTCGTATGCTAGGAATGTGGTTGTTTAGACATGTGAATGTTTTCTTTAGTGTGAAGAATGTGAAGGGGAGTGGAGCCCTAGATATATCCTTACACTAACACCTTTTCGTATCGTCATCTACCTTAGCGAGCTTGGTACGAATAGGGTATTGGGGGGAGGACATGGGATTGTGGCTCCGCCAGCCTACCAGATTCGAGCCTTATCTTTATATCATAAGGAACTATGCTGGGGTAGGGCAATAGATACTGTGATGACATATAGGACTGGTTAGAAATAGAATCCACTTGCAAACCCTTACCAACAGGGGTTTAGGTGTTGGTGCGGTGTAGGGTATCAAGGGAGGATGTGGGATGGTGGCTCTGCTTTCCTGCCAGACTCTAGCTCTATCTCTATACTGGAGTGAGTAATGTGGGACAACAGTAGTAGTATGGATCAAAGCTTGACTATTGGCTGTGCTCACACTTTCTTGCATGGAGGTGTGGTGGCCACCAAACCTTACCATAGCACTTTGCAAGTTATACCTGACCTAATTGTAATGTTATCTCATGCATTTTGTATGTTGCATTGGTCTTGTGCTTTACTGAGCTAAGTTGTAAGCTCACCCCATGTATATATACTATTTTTCAGATGTTGATACAGGTTACACCGTTGATGACTTTATGGCTGCTTCAGCTTACGGGATAGTGGCTACTATAGATACATAGACAGTGGAGGATGAGCATGATGCCTCATGTGAGTGCTCTTACTATGTATTCCTTTAGGATTTTATTTATTCTTTCGGTTGGTTATAAACAATGTATTGGATTAACTTATTTACTTTGTAGATGATGGAATAATTGATTAGTTATTTATTTATAAATAGAAACTTGATTCACTTATTTATTTAAATCCATTGCTATTTATTATTTTTTTATTATGGTTAGATTGCTTTGAATGGTTTGTTGAAACGGTCTATTGAGTCCCTAGTGTGAGCCGTGGTTTGGAGACGGTTCACTTACACTTCTGGTTCTGCCAAAATTAGGGTATGACAACTTGGTATTAGAGCTCCTAGGCTCTATCCAACTAACCATTTATGCATCTAACTGAGTCCAGTAAACTGAGATAGAAAATTAAAAATCTTAATGAGAACACACCATAAGCTTGTTTGTTTCTTGAGACTTAATGAAAGAGCATAACACACTAAAATTGAAAGACGAAATTTATAAACACATATGTCTAGGAAGAAGACCATATAAACATGTAATAACTTGACCAGGAAAGAAAAACATAAAGTGTAGGACATTGTACAGTCCACAAGCCTGATAGTTACCCTGTTAACAAAAAT
>JAMYWD010000074.1:0-12000 GCA_028583415.1 Protea cynaroides | reverse complement strand
GAAATAATATTTCTTTGATGCAAAACGCTTGTGCATCATGTATACTAGAGGTAGGTTTTGGTTTACACTATGAAACGACCAACCATGCATTTCCTCTGTGATGTGAGACCATAAACTCAACCTACAAAAGCTAGGTAAACCTTCAGGGGTGCCGACACTATCAAATGACCATGTTTAGATGTGCGGTCGATGACACGTGCCACACGCCTAGTGGTCAGACCGTGCGGTCGATGCCATGTGTCGCAGGAAATTTTGACCCTTGTTGTTGACCAGCATTAGTCAGTGGTTTTCTAGAATTTTTAGGGACTTATTTATGGGTTTGGATCTTCAAGATCAAACTTCTATTGGATGTTCTTTATGTTATCTTGACTAAATACCCTATAACTTGTGTAGGTAGCTTGCTGTTCACTACTTTAAATGTTAAAAAACCTTGGGCAGCAAGTGTTAAACCTTAGAAACTGGTAACCTGATCCTGTACGAAGTTAGAATACCTTTGACTTCATTAGAAGAAGCCCTTTTTAGTCTTAAAGACTCTTAAAAAGGTAATTCTGGCTAGCGAGTGTGCCATCTTATGGAGAATCGATGTTTATTTCACTTATCTCCCTTGGGCAGCGGGCTTGCTGCAAGGTTTAGACAAACCCTAAAGTTATGAACAGTAATGAATGAAACAAATAATGACCCTTAGATGTCATATCATGATTGAGCAAACACTAGGTGATAGGCATAAAGTTTTCAGACAAGTACTTAACGTTATGAGCACCAAAATAATGAACTTAAATAGAAACCTGATTAATTCTATTGGATATTATATTAATGAAAAATATTACTTATGACTTGATAAAGCTACGAGGGCTCTAGTAGATAGCTACCTGATTAGATTTACTATTTACTCTCTATCTTTTGGTAAGGAAACAAGACCTCTTAGATGTGTATGTTTTCTCTTATTTAATTATGTTGTGTGATGGATGTGATTGATAACATGCTCTTGTGTGATTTCATACCATCCAATAAATTGTTCTGTGTGATCATGCATATACATCCTTATGTTTGGGATCAGTAGTGTTGGTAAGGATTGGAGGATGGGTGGTATGGGACACCTGCTACCTTCCGACAAAAGCGACTGATCCATGTTTGATTCATGATGTTTGGTTAAGACTGTAAGGAAGGAGGTGGGTGGTATGTAACACTTGTACCACTTCTTACTAACGCTGCTTTGCATTAACCATATGTAACTTAACCAAGTCGTGATGTCCTATGTGGGGGCTCGACGGGGTTAGAAGCTTGGCGACGATACGGTCCAGTAATATGATTAATTAGGTGGACATGACTAGTTGAATATAAATACCCGTATAACTGTACCCCTAGCCACTAGGGGGTTATGTAATGACATGGGTGCAATAAAAAGGTGGTATGAACATAGCTGCGATGCTCCCCATACTTAACGTAGTGTGAATGAGTAGGCGAGTCAACTAGTGGGATTACCATATCCTCAAGTGGCTGGCATAATACAGGCTTGGGATGAGTTGTGGGCAAGTGACCGAAGTAATACATGTTTGTTCCATAACAACGTATCCATACTCGGGGGTAGTATTGTATGCCTAGTGAGGCAGCATCATCTGATGGGAGAAGACCTGTGCAGCTTAGAGACTCCATGCATGGGTTGTCCTGAGCTGGCACTTACAGTTATTATATCTGACCGTAGTTAATAGTTGCATGCATTTTGTTTGTTGCACATTTAGTTTTCTTGCTAAGCTCGGTGGTTGAGCTTACCTTGTGTACACGAACTATTTTTTTAGATGTTGCAGGTCCTTCGCTTGATGCTTTGGTTTGCCTTCCATTTGGTGTGGAGGATAAAGAAAGTGAACCTGAGGAGGACGTCTCTGATCCATCGTGTGATGCGTAGAGTTATTTCTAGGCTTAGGAAGCGGCTTTTTCATTATATTCTTTTGGGTTTTCGTTTTGAATAAGCTGTGAACAATGCTTTTACTTTACCTTAGATCATTTACTATGGATAATTGGGTAATGGATTTATTTATAATTTGGAACTTAAATATTAACTTGAACGAGTATTACGTCAGCTCTTGAATAACTGGTTTTAAGTTTTAAGTCTTCCGTATCATAATCATTTTTAATTTTCTTATTTAAATGTTTAATTGAGAAATGAAATTTAGAAATACTTATGTTACTCTGAAATACTCTTAAAAAATATTGGGTTTGTTGAGTGAAATACTGTGACTTGTGTTCCTAGAAGGGGATTTCTTGTGCCCTGAAAGGATGGAGAGATCCCGTTGCATTCCATAGTACTGATACGTCGGGAACGGGGTGTGACAGAGTTTGGTATCAAAGTTAGTCACGCTATTTCACTCTTAACCCACTGAACTCTAATACACAGAAATGGGATTATAGAGCATATCATGCTATGCCACGATCAATCCACATACTCTTATACAAAGTTTTATATGAAAGCATGTCACGATACACCACTATAAATCCTACTCACAAAAAACATAAATGCTGACATTAGGTGAAACAAAATAATATACAAATGAGGATAAGCTATAGGCAGAGACCAAAGATCAAACACAAAAGTTGGAAAGCATAATACACAAACCAAATGAGATAATCTGTAACAAGAGAAACAATGTTTAAGCGATAAAGGCGGATAACCTTAAGTTGAAATCTTTACTCTTAGACAACATGAGGTAAGTGAACAAGGCTTAGCTATGAGTTTGATAACCTCCTTAATAGATCAGACTCAACCTACCGAATAAGCCAATCTGACCGAGCTGATAAATAGATAAAGGATGCTACCACTGATTCCTTCCACCTACTGAACCCTAACTATAGATCGAATCCTATGTTTGTAAACTCTCTTATGATTCGTCGTAGTGTTCGCGTCTACCTCAACAAGGACAGTTGAGACTAAACTAGCCAAAGTCAATGCATTCCATAGTGAGGACACTTTTCGTCTAGTAGTTTCAAAAGCATCATATGTCTGCAACATAGCTTTCTTAGTAGCTATCATACGTCGCTCCATACCTGAGATGCTTTGCAACATATGCCTCTTGTATGATGATAAACTTGTCTGTGTCTTATGACAGTACTCTTGTAACTCAGACACTAGAGCACGACCATTTACCAATACACCTTGTAGCTCTGCAACATCAAGAACTGCATTCTGAGGAACCATCACACGTGACACGTCATCGCAAACCTCTCGCTGCTGTGGCATACCTTTTGTTCAACTGCTAATGACATTGTACCCCTGAGCTTTGAGCAAGAGAAGAATTGGTAAGAATGTAGGTTAGATCATTGCTAGCATCCGTTGAAGCTGACTCAATTCAAGACGAAGATGGAATCATCTTGCATTGAATTTCTTAGTTGATAGTTTCCAAGATCGCAGATTTGGACGAGGGATTACCTCTAACTCATCATCATTAAGGACAATATCATGAAGGCCGAGCCTGAATAGTGAATTCCAACCAAAGTTAGAATGGGCGGACCGTTCTACACAATTATCTTGAGGAAGGTCTATTTCCAGCTGAATGAATAAGTGGGTGAGCAACCTCCCATAAGGAAGATTGCCAAACCAAGAATAAAGCACTATAGAAATCAGTGTTCTCAGAATCAAGTATGGAAGACAAAGTTTTCATTGTACAGTGACACAATAAGCGACAAACTCACAAAAATACACAATAGCATCCCTATGACCACTTCTGGGAACAATGTTGTGCTGAATAATGTGACTATATACTCTGGGAATTGGTCGACAATTACTTTCTCTTAATTCTGGACCCAACATCATCTACTCCCGTATCAATGCAAGCTCCAACTCAATTACAATTGAAAATTTTGGCTCTTCATAAACAAGTTATCCATCTGTAGAGACATCTAAGAGATAGACAAGACTATGAATATCCAAAATAATCTTTCGCCCCAGTACCAAACTGGAAATACATAAAGATGAATCATCTGCACCATTCTCTATATCTTGTTCTATCTGAAGGTTACAATAAAATTGTCTCTCAAGGTTAGAACGTGTGGGAATCTGGTACTAAAGAACTAGTAACTAATCCATATCGATGAATACTCGACGAACAACAAACCTTTTTTAATTCGTCGCACTCATGAAACGACCTGATTCAATCGGTCTATATTCAAATCGATGCCAAAATCTGGATACCTTTGGCTTGGATGATTTAAATGAAGGAATAAAAATGAGTATAAACATGAGAATGAGTATGATGGTAACTCCCTAGGTTATTTCTGGGACAAAACCCCATCGTTCTGAACCAGTATAAGGGATATTACCCAGAATTTGAAACTAAAATGTGCCTAGGGCAGAGAAAAGAAAATGAGAAATTGGTATGAGAATTTCCTTGATGATGCGATTGGATGATGTATGATGAGGTACAAGCCTTAAATCCCCTAAGGAACCTCAAAGAGAAGTATTATCGAAAGTATGTGTGTTTCTTTAGTTGCACACCAAGCTAAAACGAAGGAAAATGAGAAAAACATGTCGTGCCTCTAATAAACCCAAGGACGTCGACATGCGGTCGGACACTGCTACTGCACACCTTGCCTCATCTATTATGCAGCCGCACGTCCTATCTTTTGTTGTTGTCACTCTATTTAAATGTGATTTTCTTATACGCCTACAGTGCCATTGTTAAACTATTATTGCTGACCTCGAGCATCTCCAATTGCATTGCATTATGCTACTTTGAAACATTTTTATTCGTGACGTGACTAATGGCTTACAAATTTTCCAGGTTCGAATGCAAACCTTCAATAATGGCTCCAAGTAACCGCAAAAGAATGCCTACTAGGAATTTCGCCTCACCAGAAGTGGCAACTGTTGAAAGGAGTGCCGAACTTGCTCCCTGGTGGTGGTGACACAGGAAAATGAAGTCTGGATGCCACCTAACCAAGGTCCTCTACTTTTGATGATGTACTAGAGGCCTTGAGGAGCATAGCCCAAGATATTAAGGATGAACAACAACAACTGAATGTGGAGCTTTTGGCCACCCTTCAGAGAGGGCCAAATTCCTTGGTAACCCCAACACCAGTAGTTGCCCCTGCCATGGAGTCACATGCCACAGCAAATGCACCCGCTCAAGTACCAATAGTGGTAATCCAAGAAAGTGCCCCCATGCAGGTAGCACGGTCTGTAGCGTTCTCGACTATTGAGACGTCCCTTCATGAAAGAGCTGTTCTTGCCAGGAGAAATAGAAGCAATGAAAAAGTGAGATTCTCACTTCGAAAGTGGAAGAAATAGTTACGATCGCCATGAGCATCACATGTATTTCTTTTACCTCCATTACCTTAATTTAAGAATTTTCTCACGCATGTAAAACCTGAAAATGTACATGAATAGTGAATCTGTTACATACTATTGGTTAAGGGTGTCAACGGGCCGGTCTGGGCCGGTTTCGGTCTGGGCTGAACCGGTGTCGGGTTTTATAAGCCCAGCCCAAAACATGTCCATTAAGAGTTCGGGCTGGGGTGGGCTGCGCTGGACACAATAACTAACGGGCTGGTCCGATGTCGGTTTGTTATCGGGATGGGTTTATTGAGGTGATTTTGGGTTGGTTCGGTCCGGATCGGGCTTATCGGGTTTATTGGGCCCCTTTTATATGTAAACTATATAGCCTTTTTATTATTTCTATCTATAAAATTAACATTATTCCTTCCATATGTATGTAATTTAATAAACTATAACAATTAATGTAATCTTTTCAACTATAGATTCATATAATTTTCTAGATCATGAAGTGAACTTTAATAGTGTAACACAATCTATTAAAATTTAAAACCATTAAAATTAAGATATTGGGCCCGAACGGACCTTATCGGTGTTCGGGTTGGGTTTTATCGGTTTGGGCCTCTGTTAGTTAAAACTCGTTTTAAACGCGTACCGTACTGCCGTACCGTACTCAACTGTTTAATACGCGTATTGCCGTATTGATCTAAAAAATACTTTAAAATACTCCATACTCCAAACCTTGCCGTTTAAAACCCGTTTAAAATGCGTACCGTACCGTATCCGTATTTTAACGTATTTTAACCTGCATCTTTAATAAATAATGAATCGATTAATCCCATATTGTTTAATATTCTTATTACTTTCTACATGTAATCGATGTGGGATTAAAGGCTACCACTTCCTCATAATTGTTTATAAACTCATTACTTTATTACTTATTAGGGTGGGGTGTGAGTTATGGGTCATAACAATTGTATATTGTAAGCCACCATTGATCTCTCTCTCTCTCTCTCTCTCTTCATATGGATTCATGCTTAAAGTCTTGGACAAACATAAAATATCAATTAACTACTTGACTGAAGATGATAATTCTCACCATTTTATGACCAAACACTTCATAAATGTCATCTGTTCCTATTGATTTAGGTATAATTTTCCAATAGATTTACATGTTTCATTAATGTAATTCTTCAATTTATGGGAGTATATTGTCGTTTTTTTCACCGTACCGTATTATATCTGATCCGTTTAAAACCCGTACCGGCCGTTTTTGTTTTTTTGCCGTTCTCGAAATGTTTGACCATTTTTTTGACCGTACCGTTTTTGTTTTGCTCCGTTTAAAACCCGTTCCGTCCCGTTTTGTTTTTTTGCCGTTCCCGTTTTAACTAACTATGGTTTGGGCTAATTCGGGCTTCTAACGGACTGGTCCGGTTTGGTTTCGGTTTGAGCTGAAACGGTGTTGGGCTTTACAAGCTCAGACCAAAACTTGTCCATTAAGGCTCGGTCCGGGCTAGGTTCGGGTTATATCGGGCTGGTTCGGTCCGTGCTACCGGGCCGGGCCCAGTTTTGACACCCTTACTATTGGTGATAGGAAATGTTAAATTTAGAAATTTTAGTTATGGATGAAAACCACTTGAATATTCTGAGGAATCGATCAAAAAGTTGAAAAACTTGACCAAGATTCTTGAAGTCCTAATATGAAAGGTAAGAGCACTTGAAACATCAACTTGGAAGTAATATTGATTTGCACCACATAGAGCAGGATATAATAAGGAGTTATTAATGTAGATTGAGTTATTGAAATCAAAAAATTGTATGATAATAATGCAGATGAATTAATTAATAAATCCCAGGATCTGCAAAACCAGTACTAGTATTGAAGACTAGCAGATTGTGATGATTGACGATGAAAAATCAAACATATCGGTGGAGACAAATGGGAAATTTCTTCATGAGGTGAGTCTATAAGGACATTAACTTTTTGCTAGTAAGAAATTATGTTATTGAGGATTAACATAAGGATGTAAAGTCTATAGGAAACATTATTGTTACGATCCCTAAAGTGATAGACATTGTGGAGACAAAGTAGAACCTGAATGATTTTAAATGGTTGATCAATTATCTCTGATTGGGAATTTAATGTGATGTCGACCTCCCCCTAAGATCGGGATTCATATTAAGAATTATTACAGGATGAAACCTGTAGTGGAAAAAGAATCCATAAATGGCTTAGGGTATGAATCGTGGAAAATACCTTTTGCTCAGGATCGGTAAAATATATTCAATTAATTACAAGGAACTACCATTTACTTGAGAATAAGAAATTTTAATGTGACTACGAGGTGAGAAGTTAATACGAGAAGACTATATCCAAAGTTCTGATCTAAGTGAGATATAAATGAAATTGAACGAGATTAATTAAACTTCAATGGTATTGAGAGTTAATGAATCTCTACACCTCAAGGAAATAATACAAGGAACGGAGGATGATAGAATATATACTGTATATTAAAGGATACTTATACCACATTCTACTCATCATAATGGAAGGAGATAGAATTGGGAAATGATATGAATCCAAGATCTATGAATACTAAGGTGAATGATCTGAACGCTGATGCTAATGATCTGAAGAGTGGTTATGAATGATTCAAGGAAGTAGACATGATTGGATAAAAGATGACTAATGTATACTACTCTTAAGCAAGTAAGAGATGCTATGGAAGAGGGTGAAAGATTTTAATTAGATTAGACGGTTGTTACGAAGGAACTTTCTATCTATGTAGTGAAGAAGTTAGACAAGGATGGAATGCAGAATGTTGGACTTAAGAAGTGTTGAACAGGCCTTATCTATGCTACCAGACAGCTATCACCGACTACCTTAATATTTACGCCATGTTCCACTTGTGATGTAAGTAGACACATCAGAAACCCTACCACCTAACTGCCCTAACCTAGGCAGGTTCATTTGGTACATTGTAACCTTCGACTATTGTCGACAAATTACCCAACCACAGGCCGATTTATTTTGTACGACAGAACCTTCGACTATTGTAAGACAAGAAGGCAAGGGACTTATGCTTCAATATCTCTGGGAACCTGAGCCCAGTGAAAAGGGATCGTAAGGTCGAAGGATTTAAATGGATAAAAATAGATGGATGGTATATCTGAGTAATACCCCAACAATGAAGGGCATAGTGATGCCTAAATTTTAAGGACGAAATTTCTTTTAAGGGGGGGGGGGGGTGGAGTTGTAAGACCCATGCCCAAATCCCATTACGATTTGATCAATTTGGGCATGTGTCGGGCCTTCCTATGAGCAAACATATCGTACTAACGTGACCAAAGACGAGAATGTAGTTATGAGGTGACACTGAGCCACTACCTTGAACCTCTCGTGTCACTAAAGTGCACGGGAATACACTAGAAGAAGTCTTAGACTCACTATACAACTACCAAGAGCTTGGCAAGCACATGCCTAGACTGGCCTACCCAAAAGAAGGCCTGGTTGGAGATATAGGTGGTGTGACAACATACCATACACACGATGTCCAGCCGCACCCCTCCAGGCACGAATCCGAATGGTGACCAATTTAAATGTGGGTCCCATCAATTTGAATTCCTGATTTCTTCTTGCATGGAAAGACCTATCACTAACAACTTGTTCATGGTAAACTGATCCTTCACAGGCCAAGAATGGTAGGAAAGGAAAGAGATCCTCCCTCTTTCCAAGTCGGTATTTCATTCCTACCAATTTTGTAAAGAGGAAGATTCCTATCCCCTTTATTCTCTCATTCAGTCTATCAAACCAAGGGATTTAGGAAAGGGATTCTGATGCACAAACTTGGAGAAAAGAAGAGAGAGAGAGAGCAAAGGGGAGAAGCAAGGAAGAAGAAGAAGAGAGAAAGGAAGAACCTTCCTCTCGATACCGCCCTAGCAGGAAGGAAAGAAAGAAAGAGAAAGAGGAAGGAACGGACCTCCGGATAGACAACTTCATTGCTGGAGATCTTGGAAATCAAAGGAGACAAATCCTTGTAAGCACCCTTCAAACTCTAAGATGTAAATCAGTATTAGAGCATACAAGGAAAAAGGAATCAGATTATGAAGTGGTATAGAGATACTTAGCGTTAATAAAAGTAATGAAACATCTCCTACCATTGGGTTCGTCTATCTCTGTGATGGTTTTCCTTCATGATCAAAGCAAGGGAAAGGAACACTCATCACCCATGAATGAAGTGATTCAAGTGCATGAACTTCTGTGCACAGAGAAGGATCGTGAACAGTAGTACATTCAATGTGAAAGGGAAATGTTAGCAAACTACATGGATTAAGTCAATCATTTATGGACTGTTAGACACTTTATGATGACCACAAGAGACCTAAATCAATGAGACAATAGTAGATCCAATGACTTGAGTTTGGATTTAAGGTTTAAAACTAGATCTGTTATCTTGGTTAAATAGGCAATCAAAATGATATCCAAAACCTAGTATAGAAATTGTATTTGGAGCTCAAACTCCATATTCAGACTAAGAAAAATACAAGAAACATGTCGGAGAAGTTTGGTGGCCGTCAGACCACATTTCGATGTATGGTCAATGGGACATGTTGCAAGACCTAGATACTTCCGCAGGAGCATAATCAATTTTCTGGTTAAATACATTACGAGATATTTTTCCATACTTTCCGCATTCAGTTCTAGCTATTTCTGCACCTTTTGATCGACAGCCACCTACCCCGGAATGGAATGGAATGGGATGGAATAGAAAGAACGCGAAGTGCGCTGTCGAGATGTGCGGTCAATGCCATCAGCCGTACGTCATTCCGACGTTGGAATCTGGCCAAACATGGCTAGTGACTCTCTATAAATTATTTGGAAGTTATTAAGGCCTTAGAACCTAGAAATAATATTTCTTTGATGTGAAACCCCTTGTGTATCATGAATACCAGAGGTAGGTTTTGGTTTACACTATGAAATGACTAACCATGCATTTTCTCTATGATGTGAGACCATAAACCCAACCTACAGGTACTAGGTAACCCTTTTGGGGTACCGGCACTGTCCGACCATGTTTCAACATGAACTCAATGACACGTACCGCAAACCTAGTGGTTAGACCGTGCCATCAATGCCATGTAACGCACGGGATTTTGACCCCTATTGTTGACTAGCTTTGGTCATTGGTTTTCAAAAATTTTTAGGAACCTATTTATGGGTTTGGATATTCGAGATCAAACTTCTATTGGATGTTTTTTTATGTTATCTTGACTAAATACCCTATAGCATATGTAAGTAGCTTGCTGTTTACTACTTTAAATTTTAAAAAATCCTAGACAGTGAGTGTCGAACCTTAGAAACCGGTAACTTGATCCTATACGAGGTTAGAACACCTTTGACATCGTTAGAAGAAGTCCTTCTTAGTATTAAGGCTCTTAAAAAGGTAATTCTAGCTAGCAAGTGTGCCGCCTTATGGAGAATCGATGTTCATTTCACTTATCGCCCATGGAAAGCAGGTTTGCTGCAAGGTTTAAACATATCTTATGGTTATGAACAATAACAAATGAAATAAATAATGAGCCCCTAGATGTCATATCATGATTGGGCAAACAGTAAGCAATAGGCATAAGTTATCAGACAAGTACTTAATCCTATGAGCGCTAGAATAATGAACTTAAAGAGAAACCTGATTAATTCTATGGATATTATATTAATGAAAAATATTGCTTAAGACTTGATATAGCTATGAGGACTCTAGTAGATAGCTACCTGATCAGATTTACTATTTACTCTCTATCTTTTGGTGACAAAACTAGACCTCTTGGATGCTTATGTTTTATCCTATTTAATTATATTATGTGATGGATGTGATTGATAACATGCTATCCAATAAACTATTCTGTGTGATCATGCATATTCATCCTTGTGTTTGGGATCAGCAGTACCAGTAGGGATTGGAGGGCGGGTGGTATGGGACACCTACTACCTTTTCATAAAAGCGACTGATCTATATTTGATTCATGATGTTTGGTTAAGTCGTTAAAGAAGAAGGTGGGTGGTATGGGACACTTGCACCACTTCTTACTGACCCTGCTTTGCATTAACCATATGTAACTTAGCCAGGTCATGATGTACTATTTGGGGACTCGGATGGGGTCGGAAGCTTGGCGATGTTATGGTCCAGTAATATGATTAATTAGGTAGACATGGATAGTTGAATATAAATACCCGTATAACTGTAGTCGTAGTCATTATGGGGTTATGTAATGGCATGGGTGCAATAAAAAAATGGTATGACAATAGCTGCGATGCTTCCCATACCTGACATAGTGTGGATGGGAGGACGAGTCAACTAGTGGGATTATCATCTCCTCAAGTGACTAGCATAATACAGGCTTGGGATGAGTTATGGGCAAGTGGTTGGTGTAATACGGGCTTGTTCCATAATGATGTACCCATACTCAAGGGTGGTGCTGTACGCAGATTGAGGTGACATCATTTGATCGGAGAAGACCTGTGTAGCCTGGAGACTCGGTGCGTGGGTTGTCCTGAGCTAGCACTTACAGTATCATACCTGACCGTTGTTGATAGATGCATTCATTTTGTTTCTTGCACGTTTAGTTTTCTTGCTAAGCTGGCTGGTTGAGATTACCTTATGCACATGAACTATTGTTTTTGATGTTACAGGTCCTTCGCTTCAGACATCGGTTTGCCTTCCATCTGGTGTGGAGGATGA
>JAMYWD010000737.1:0-13166 GCA_028583415.1 Protea cynaroides | reverse complement strand
ATGTAACTCTTAGTCTAGTTGACTATGCATGTGTTCTTGTTCTTGACTTTCTTGATCGTGGACTCTTCGAATAAATGAGGACAACAATCTACTTAATTGAAGACCTTGATGTTGTGAATGAATAGACTTTTCCTACAGGGCACATCAGTTGTTAAATTTTTTATCATTCGAAAGCAAGCAATTTTCTTGAGGATGTTTTTCAAGGTAGGGGTTCCGATGCAGATATATTCTTCAAGGACCCTTTTGATGAGGATCTCTATGAAACTATCTTCTCCTTAATTGCCCAGGTACAAAAGTGTTGAAGGTTTGGGTCCTCAACAAATAGCCGGGAGAGTACTTAAGCAGTATTTAGTGTTCATGTCCACTAGACTTGGTGTACGTCGCTAATCAAACATCATTTCTACATCCTTATGTAGATTTTGAGAAGATGTCTTATCCAGTTTGAGGTTGGGCCACTTGTGTATTAAAAATTATTAATTATATATGATGTGTTACTACATCTAAATGAATGGCTAGGAACTTCATACTAATTTCTATGCTTGGAGGCCCCCAAAGGTTGAACTCATGACTTCTTTGAGATGTCTTGTTGAATTAACCATAAATTAGAGACCAACTTGAGACAATATTGTCAGGCTGGTTGGGGCCCCTTTTGATTAATTGAATTGATGCAAGAAAAATAATATGGTGCACTCTTTAGGATAAAAAGCATGACATTTTATCTTGTCAAATTTAGGATTTTGGTGCTCTTTTTTATTTTATTAACAAATTTAAGGCCTTTGATTCAATGATTTATCCTAATTTTTCTGCTATTGGTGTTGTATGCAGGTAAATATTAAATCATATGCAAACAATAATGAGTTAGCTGTTGTGCCACAAGACAGAATTGATTGTGTGGGATCAATGTTATCTTTTGGTTCTCGGAGTCGAAAACAACCGATTGTATCAACTGAGATTGCAAACTTGAAAATGTGTTTCAAGAGGAAAGTGAACTGCGTCAAGCTATGGATTCCTTTTAAAAAAATTTGTGTTCTTCTTGCAACCAAACAAAGCCTTGTTAAACCTTGCAATGATGAGTGGTAGTACCACTTAATTTGGCTTCTGCTTTCCTATCATAACTGATAAAGTAGAGGTGAGTAGATTTTCTAGAACTGATTCTTTAATTTTGTCAAATATAGATGTACATGTTTTTGACAAATTCTTCTTCTCCTGTAAAAAAGACTAAAACTTAAATGGGATTTTCTTCTGTAGAAAATGATATTCTAACCAAGGGCTATTATTACCTGGCTGAAATATTTTCTGTATTAAAGAGAAATGTTGTATTTTTAATCAGTTCATCAATAAAATGGATTTTTTTAATATCTTTTTGGGTGTCGTATGTAATTATGAGTAAATAGATATTATGATGCAGGATGACGATAGAAGCAATGGTGGTGAATATGGTTCCACCCAATTTTGTGAAGGACACCTCTATGAAGCCTTATGGAAGATATTTGAGTATCAACTACTGTTAATCCTTAGCTTTAGCTACATGATTTGTATTTGGTTGATGAGGCATAGAAGTTTTGGATTGTTTTGAAGGCATGGTATTCACTTTTGTTAGTTAATTATAATGCCTTTGTATCTCTCTTTTTATGTCAATTAGACATTGGCTTATCCATTATCACTTAGAATGGAATTACATTTATCTTGCAATCTTTTGATTTCTTCATTCATAACCAAGGAAGTTGTCATCTTCAATATCTTTTTCTATTTTTTGGTCCCCATCTCTTAAAATTTTTATGATTAAATTAATCCTTTTTTTTTTCTCATTTTGACGGAGTCTTCATATTGAATTATGTGAACTCTACTTACAAAGAAGATAGTGTACCCATTACTCCTAAGCGGTTGAATTTTGGCTCTTGCAAAAATTAAGATATAGGCCTATATGTGAATGCAATTACAGTGCTTGATTGTGATTTGGACCTTGTCTTATCTATTGGAGTATAGGAAGTTCTTGTAGATCTTTAGATGGGTTCTTTTGATCAAGTATTGGGAATAGATTTTGCTACGATCATGATAATTTTTGCATATTGGATCTATTAGGCTCTTATGTGAGACTCCAACACTTAAATTATCATAATCACATGGATGAATAGAAATTAAGACGGCTAAGAAAATACATTTTTCCATTTTCTTTTTTTTATTATAACTTGAAAAAATGGAGTTTCGATTCTATCAATGGTGACTATTAAGCTTCTAAATGGTTTTTTTTCTCTCTTTCAGATATGTAGATAAAAATGTTTAAAATTAGTATAGAATTAAGCTTATACATGTTGATCACAACTTGGGTAAATTGGCTAATGGTCTTGAGACTATATTTATATGCTAATAATAATCATTTATATGGTTTATTTTAATTTAAGAATTCTCGAACTCACCGACTAACACAAGCCTTCAATGGATTAAAATGTATCAAAGGTGGGACCATTGGGCAATGATAGGCAAGGTTAACATTCCCTTGCAATAGATAGTTGTGGCCCCATTCATTAAAAATAGTTTAATAAATGGGTTAGAGCAAATGGGGATGCATATGGTTGGTTACAACTTTGTAAAATCTGTTAGATAATAAATTTTTCAAATTTTACATCCAACCAAACAACTTTAAAAAATTAATTTTACTTCACATCATATGCAATCATGATTCCAAAGGCTTTGTTTGGTTACAAGGGGAATTGAAGGGAAGAGAAGTGAAAATTTTAAACTTTAAATGAAAACTTTTGTAATAATTAAAGCACATGTTATCGCATTACTATGTAACTAATTCCAAATTATTCCACATTTATTTATTAACTTACACTTCACTTCAAAATCCCTCCCATTTCTAAAGGAAAATAAAGTTTACATTTTGATGTGTGTCGAGCGCAACCAAAAATAAATTACTCTACCTACACTGAATAGTAATGATAAGTAAAGGTCGATCCATAGAGACTAGTTAATCGAATTGCCTACTTACCTAGAAAAATGGGGGTTTCCTTTTGCAATTTAATTGACAACAAAATTAAGTAACAAAAATTCAATGGAAGATGATGTCGATTTAAGAAAATTTACTCACGACTGTAAATTGATCACTGACCTCATATATATATTATTCTCTTCAAATATTTAACCAAGGATTATCAAAAAGTCAGACAATCATTACCTTCCCTAATTTCATTAATTTGAGCCCAGCACACAAATTAATTCTTATCAATAAACCAATTAGTATTCAGCAATCCTCATGAATTTACTAATAGCATTACACTCTTGGAGGGAGTTAAAGATGAACAACAATCTAACAAGCGTCAGATTATTTAATTCATTCTATGTTTCCTTTAAGTAAGTAACAAAAACTTGGATCATAATTGTTCTGCTCAATTGCTACTTTTCCTGAACACCATAATAATTACGGATTATGGATTCAGGTTAGCAATAAACCACATAACTCAATCAATTAATAGGCCTCTTAATAAACTGAATCATGCAACCATTAACTTGAAAAATCAAGAAACACAGATATTTGAAAAAAAAAATAATTAAAATCAAGAACAGAGTCTCACAATTTTACTAACCAGATTGAATTCCCCTTGAATCGACTAAAGAACTTAGCTAGACATGATAGAAAAGAAAGACAGAAGAAATAAAACTATCTTCTCAATAATTCTTGGATGCTCTATTATGAACCTTTACATTGCTTAAATAGCCAGAGTAGAGAAGACTAAAACTGGTATGTCTAGAATTGACAACCTTATTACATAGAAATAAAGATTAGACAAAATCTTCTTGCTTAGATTAGATAGAGAATCATTCCATTATTAACCAAATGTCACCCCTAGACCTGTCAATCTTTGTAATATTCCATAGAGGTATATATTCTCCTCAAGATTTCTGACAATCAATCAAATCCTTCCAATAGTAAACCTTCTATGTGTGTAATCTTCCTTCTCTGGTTTGAATTCAAATCAGCTTTCCAGATCAGATTTTTGGATCACGTTTGATTTCTAGAATTCTTTCCACATTAAAAACCTGCATGAAATTCAGAAGGTTATTATTGAAAATATCAGAATTTTTTTATTTTAAACATAAATTACCAATACTTTTTATCAATGTCTTATATATAAGGAATCATCATAAATGAGTACCATAAGATATAATATGTTAAATAGACTAAATATAAGGGAAATAAATATATAAAATTATGAATCCATCACATTTTATAAGTATCATTAATATATATGTTAAGAAATTTTGATAATTTATACAATCATGTTATGTTACAACAATAGAAGTTCCATTTAAAGTTTACAAATTTTATTTCTCTTCCCTTCAATTCCCTTTGCAATCAAACAAAGTTAATGGAAAAACAATTTCCCTTCACTTCCCTTACCCTTCACTTTCCCCATCCCCCTTGCAAGCAAAGACAGCCAGTATGTCTCCCATAAAATCTATAACTAATGGAAATCTGAAAAGGAAAAATTCTGAATGAGGATAATCTACTATATTTTCGGTTTTAATTTCTTTTATGCCATACAATTCTAGGGCACCCATAAGCTTTTACACGGGGAAGGAAAGGGAGAGGGATATATTAGAGTTGAACCTGCGATCTCTTTAGTGTTTACATTCTATTGTTAAGCATCTAACCAACTGCATTAATGGTTTGTCTTCATCTATTTAAGGTACGTTTGGTAATGTCTTGTTACGTTCTTATTCTGGACCGGTGTTCTTTTCAAAATATGATTTTTTTTTTCTAATTATGTTCTGAAACAGTGTTCTTTGGCTATTCTTTTGGCCTTAAGCCTGTTTGGCAAACATATTCTAGAACTAGTCTAAGAACACTGTTCTGCCTAGTTTGTTGTTTGGTAACATTTGTTTTAGAACATTTTTTTCTCTAAATGATTCAAATATTATAAAATTACCACCAAATTAATATCTTACCCAAAACCTAATCCATAGCCTAATTGAAATCTTCTCTTGATTTATCACTATTAACCATCCTCTTAATACTAAGTCAAAAGACTCCATAGAAAACTTGAACTTCTCTTCTAAGGTCCACATAACTTCAATGACTACTAACTTGTACAAATCGATAGCCTCTCTAACTGGAAAAAAATTTATTTCCAATTAGTTCACTTATGGACCATTTACATAAGTTTATATCCTCATCTCTACCAAGTTGACAACTCTAGAATATTATCCATTAATTTCCTTCCCTTCTCTTCTCTGGTTCGTTCATTCACTCAACAGCGAAGAACCCATTTTTTAAATTTCTTTTCATCCACTTGTCTTTGTTTTATTTTGCGTTGGCTCTTTTTGACATCCACTTGCCTTGATATTTCGTATGTAAGAGAATGTGCACTCATGGAGAATGAATGTATCATGCAGGCATGCACATACATATTCCTAGGCCTCGTAAACATCGGATCATACCTGTCCAAAAAATCAAAAACTTTGAAATTAGTGATTGACTCTAAATAATATAATAAGGTGACAGAGGAAGCTAAATGATAACTTTCCACGAGTTTCTTTCCTTTCATTCGTTATATATTTGAGGGGAAAAGATCCTTACGGTGCCTTTTGGGGATTCTTATTCCCACTTCTCACAAGTTAATATTTTTCTCTCTTCTTGTGGGTTTTTTTTTTTTTAACAATCTGAATCTTATATACCATTTGATGTGGTGTGGGAGATTTCTCCATATCAATAAAATAGAAACCCTATGTTTAACTAATAGATGAGTTTGGATCATTTATATGTACATGTATTCTCTATGGGATCTCATCACCGTCGACATGATGTGGGATCTACTTTTAGAATGTGGGACCCATTAGATGTGGACAATAATAGAATCTTAATTAGGAGGATACAAGTACATATAGATGAACTGTTCCCTAAATAGATCAAAGGTGATAAGACACTTAATCTAAAAGGATCAAAGATCTCTTTAAGGATAAACTAAAACAAGATGTTAATTACATGCATATCCTATCTTAGAGAACTTGAGTTACATGAAGCAAACAAATGAATCTAGAACGTCCATTTTATTAGATAAATTATTGTAGTCAACAAAATGCTCAAGTTCCCCAATTACACTTTCTCACAAATTCACTTCCACACTTTTCTAGCAATTCCACAAAGCATGCACGGCTATATTTTCATCCCACTGAAAAAAATGTCAAATAAGGGATTTTTAAATATAGAGAAAAGTTTGGTTGGTCTATCTTTCAATTAAGAAGGGGTATAGTTTGAAGCATCTCATCCTCAAAAAGATACGAAACTCATTATCTCCTTGTATTTAAAGTTTTCATAATATTTTTTCCCTTTATTCAATTATTCACAAAATCCTCATTTTGAAAAGAACCCCCCCAAAAACAACCCCTCGCCTTATATATATATATATATATATATATATATATATATATATATATATATATATATATATATATATATATATATATATATATATATATATATATATATATATATATATATATATATATATATATATATATATATATATATATATATTTAACCTTGGATATATGGAATTGTTGAGTTTAAAAGATGCTTAATTTTAACGTTTACCTTTTGTAACAAAATCACATAACCTCAAACACAAAATCAGAAAAACAAAGAATGAAGAAGAGAGAAGAAGAAATTAGAAGAAGAAGAAGAAGTGGAGAGCAAATCACAAAAAAAAACAGCAAGGTGTTGTAGTTGAGATCAATACTTCTCCCTCTTAGACACCAATCTTATTATAAGCAAAAAGTATCCAATTACATAGAGAAAGTCTCCATAAACAAGAGGAGACATAAAAAGAAACAAATAACAATAATAAGAAAATAAATAACAACTAAAATAAGGTAGGAAAAATAGGAGCACCAGCCAGTGTCGTTGGCCCTAATTACCGTCAGCAACATTGGCTGGTTCTTGATTTGGTTGGATGGGCCCATGTGGGTCATATTTAACACCCTCCCTCAAGCTTAGAGTATACAGATCACCCAATCCAAGCTTGTGACAGTTTAATCGATACGCTGGTCCAAACAACGGCTTCGTAAGAATATCAACAAATTGATTCGAAGAAGATACGAAGGGAGTAACAATTATCTTCTTCATAACAGCATCTCGAACAAAGTGACAATTAACCTCTATGTGTTCGGTATGCTCATGGAAGACTGAATTACTAGCAATATAAATAGCAGCTTGATTATCACACATCAACGACATAGGTCTAGAGATAGAAAATCCAAGTTCTTGTAGAAAAGTTTTCAACCATAACAACTCAGCAGTAATATGTGCTATAGCACGATATTCAGCTTCAGCACTGGACTTGGATATAGTAGTTTGTTTTTTACTCCGTCAAGTAACCAGATTACCTCCAACAAAAGTGCAGTATCCAGTGGTGGAACGTCTATCACCATCAGTTCCTGCCCAATCAGAATCAGAATAACCAACAATGTCAAGGTGCCGATGTCGATGATAAATAAGACCAGTTCCAGGAGTTTTCTTGAGATACCGCAATATGTGACAGGCTGCCTCCTAATGAGCAACTTTAGGAGCATGCATAAACTGACTAACAACCCCAACAGCAAAAGAAATATCAGGTGGAGTTACAGTTAGATAAATCAATTTCCCAACCAAGCATCTGTATTGATGAATATCAGAATATTCAGGACTATCACAAGTTTCATGTTTCTGATGTGGATCCATTGGTGTATCAACTGGTTTAGCTCCAAGAACTTTGGACTTAGAAAGTAAATCAAGTACATACTTTCTTTGAGACAAACTATGCTTTTACTACTGCGAACTACTTCAATCCCCAAGAAGTAATGAAGAAGACCTAAGTCTTTCATCTGGAAATGAGTATTTAGATAAGATTTAATTTCAGCAATACCAGTCTTATCATTCACTGTAATAATAATATCATCGACATACACAGCAATAATGATGACACGAGAAGAATGGCGTCTCACAAAAATAGAATGATCAGAGTAACATGTAACGAAGCCAAAATCTATAATAACAGTGCTGAACTTATCAAACCATGCATGAGGAGATTGTTTTAGTCCATAAATTGCTTTAAGCAATTTACACACCTTAGTTGAGTTCCCTCCCTGAATAACATACCCTGGAGGTTGGTCCATGTAGACTTCCTCATGTAGGTCACCATACAAGAAGGCATTCTTAACATCCATTTGATAAAGAGGCCAATTTAGATTAACAGCCAAAGAAACAATAACACGAACCGAGTTGAGACGAGCAACAGGAGAAAATGTTTCAAAATAATCCACCCCATAGGTCTGAGTGAATCCTTTGGCAACTAGTCTAGCATTTAGTCTGTCAATAGTCCCATCAGAATTATGCTTCACTGTATAAACCCATCGACAACAAACCACTGAATGACTTGCAGGGAGATCCACAAGCGTCCATGTTTGGTGTGCCAATAAGGCATCCATTTCAGCATCCATAGCTGCCTTCCACCCTGGATGGGACAAGGCTTGGGAAAGGGTAGTAGGAACAATAGTAGTGGATAATGAGTGAACCAAATTTTGGTGACAACGAGGAAGATAGGCTGTGAAAACAAAATGATCAATAGAAAAAGTACTTTTATGAGTACGAGTACCTTTACGTAGAGCAATAGGGAGATCAGAAGAGACCTCAGGATCAGGAGTAGTAGTTGACGAAGCAGCTGGTGCAGTAGTAGTTAGAGCCACTGGTTGATGTCGTGTATAAACCTGCAGGGGAGATGGAGGGTCAATTTATGGTTCAGATGGTAAGGTGGAGTCAGTGTGTGGTTCAAGAGCATCAGGTAAGGTAGGGACTAAAGGAATCGGTGGTTCAGATGGAGGTAAAGGAGATGGCACCAAAATGTGATAGTATGGCTTATCTTCGAAGAAGGTAACATCATGACTAACATAGTGACATTTGGTAGTAGGATCAAAACACCTATACCCCTTTTGAGTACAAGAATAACCAAGAAAGATACACTTTAGAGAACGGGGGAAAAGTTTTCCCAATTTAGGATGTATAATGTGAACAAATCATGTACTATCAAAAACTCTAGGATGAACAGGAAATAAAAGAATGTTAGGATAAAGAAGACGGAATGGGACTTTGTCGTGTAAAACAGAAGAAGGCATACGATTTATGAGAAAACAAGATGTCAAGACAGCGTCACACCAATAAAACTGAGGGACATTCATATGAAACATTAATGACCTGGCAATATCCAGAAGATGCCTATTTTTAGGTTCAGCAATCCCATTCTGTTGAGGGGTATAGGCACAACTGGTATAATGGATTATATCATTAGCAAAACAAAAATCAGACACAAAATTTTGAACATATTCACACTTTAATTGGAACGTCAAACTGAGTAGGAATCTCCTTATGAAACCTTTTGAAAATAGAAAGAAACTCAGAATGATCTTTTATTAAATAAAGCTAGGTCATCCTGGAAAAATCATCCACAAAGGTTACAAAATAAGGAAAATCTAACCTATTGGGTACACGACAAGGGCCCTAAATATCATAATGCACTAAAGAAAATGGAGTAGAATTCTTAAGACTAGAACTAGAAGGGAAAGACGAACAATGATGTTTTCCTAACTCACAAGCCTCACATTGTAAGGAAGTTAGAGACTTGCAACCAGGAATAAGAACCTTCATCTTAGACAAAGAAAAATGACCAAGCCGTTGATGCCATTGAAGAGGAGGAGTAGTAGTAGTAGTAGTTGCAGTAATAAGTAAATGTTCAGTGGGCTCCAAGTAGTACAGACCAGCATGCTCACGTCCGCCACCAATCATCTCCTTGGTCCTGAGATCCTGAAAAGTACAATAGGAGGGATAAAAGGTAGTGACACAATTGAGAGATTTAGTTAGTTTATTAATAGACAAAAGATTAAGAGGAAAATTAGGTACATGTAGGACAGAGGGTAAGGACATAGACTGATTAAGAGAAACATTACCATACTGAGAGGCATTAGTAGAGGACCCATTAGCAAGGTAAATAGTAATAAGTTTATTTGTGTTATGAAGGGATGAAAAGATAGAGGACTGACCCGTCATGTGACAGGTAGCACCCGAATCAATGATCCAAGGGTGAGGGGATTTATAGGAAAGAAGGACAGTTGTACCTGTACGAGCCAAAGTAACAGCAAAAGAGGGTCCAGTGTTCTCAAGGTTTTGAACCCTTCGAAGAAGGGCTTCATACTGATCAGAAGATGGAGCAAGTGTAGATGGTGGAACCAGTGCAATCGAGGATGCATCATCAATGCTTACAGTATTCATCAAATTATCTGTCCATTCAGGGCGACCAAATGTATCCCAACAGGTATCAGCAGTGTGGTTGGATTTATTGCAATGAGTACAAAAGCGAATAGATTTATCAATTTGAGAATGGCCAAAAACACGACCACAGCCACGACCTCGGTTGGAGCCACGACCCCTAGAGGGGGTACCCCGACCACGGCCAGCAAACAAAGCAGTTGTATCTTTTTGGGAAGTGTCAGTCTGAGGAACCAAACGTTGGAGACGAAAGAACGTCTCGCTTAGGGTAGGTATGGAAGCGCCGGCAAGCAACTGACTCTTCATAGTTTGATACTCAGAAGAAAGGCCAGTCAGAAATTTGACCACATAAAACTCAGACTATTGAGTTTTCAGTTTGTTAATATCAGTAGAAAGCGGCTGCACAGCCTGGATCTCTTCAATGAGGCCTTTGAAGCCTCCATAGTAATCAGTAGAGATTTGTCACCAGCAGAATAAGTAAACATCCTCTCATAGAGGTCATAAATCGTAGAAACATTCTTATCTTGACCATAGGTTTCCTTTAAATCAGCCAGATGGCTTTGGCGGTATCATGAAACATTACAGTAGGTAAGATAAAAGACTTTATACTATTCCATAATCAAGTTTGAACCATGGAATTATCACGAAGCCATGTATTATATGTCTTCACAGATGCTGGATCCTTAGAATCATGGTCAGGTGCATCATCAAGCAACAATGATAGTTTTTCTTTAGAGAGAATGTAGGCTTTAATAGCCTGAGCCCATAAAAGGTAGTTTGACACCCCTTTTAATTTTACAGAGATGATCTGAACTTCTGAAGGCTTATAATCATTCATCACAACCAAGCAATGCAAATTAATTGTTCTACTTTCACCCGGTTCAGTCAACCGGTTGGCCAAGGAAATAAGGCTCAAAAAGAAGCAAAGGAAGATGGAGGTAGTGGGGTTACACAATATATATCTATCTTTGCATAAAAAAATCTCGGTTCAGCCAACCGAGTGGCCAAAGAAATGATGGCTCAAGAGGGGTGGCGGTAGGATGATAGGTAAAAATTGTAATGAATGCTTACCACATAGACAATAAGAAGATGATCAAGATGTTATCAATCACACATGAACAGCATAGTAGTAGGTACAGCAGATCTTGAACATCTAAAACACCAAATAAAATCAGTACATAGGTAGAGCAAAAATATCAAAGGCTTATCAAACCAAGTGTTGAAGATAGCCAAGTTATAATGCTCTGATACCATGTAACAAAACCACATAACCTCAAACACAAAATCAGAAAAACAAAGAATGAAGAAGAGAGAAGAAGAAATTAGAAGAAGAAGAAGAAGTGGAGAGAAGATCACAAAAAAATAGCAAGGTGTTGTAGTTGAGATCAATACCTCTCCCTCTTAGACACCAATCTTATTTATAAGCAAAGAGTATCCAATTACATAGAGAAAGTCTCCATAAACAAGAGGAGACATAAAAAGAAACAAATAACAATAATAAGGAAATAAATAACAATTGAAATAAAGAAGGAAAAATAGGAGCACCAGCCAGTGTCGCTAGCTCTAATTACTGCCAACGACATTGGCTGGTTCTTGATTTGGTTGGTTGGGCCCATGTGGGCCATATTTAACACCTTTGTTAAAATACAAGGATATAATCAAGCTTCAATGACCTGAAATGAATGTTGGAGTTTAAAGTTGATTTGTTTAAGATAAGGCGTAGATGTTGTTGTATTAATTTAATATTATTATTAAACAAAGTTTCAAAGCAATCCAATTGATTTTGTTTTGTTTCTCTTTGGTTTGTGGCTAGGGAGGTTTTACCCAACATCATTTGGTACATGGTTTAGGTAGAGTATGCCTTCTTTCTTTAATGAGTAAATTACGGTTGAAGTATCCAATGTTTTGAAAAATTATATTTGAAGTACCTCATGTTTTAAATACAATATTTGGGATTCCTTCTATTATGGTGATGTTCAAAAAATTTTGTATTTTCAATTTTACCCTTCCTAACCGCTTCTGCTTCAATGCATTCCCCACCTCTCCTGTCACTCTCAGCCCCCTCCTCCGTACTTCTCTCTCTCCTCCGCCATGAAACATGCAAGCATTCAAAGTGGGGTTTCTCTCCTCTACCGTGAAACCTCAAACTTGCCAGTACTATAGAAGCGAGTGAAGAATTAGCAAGAAACGGTATACACCATACATGTGAGGAAACTTGAAAAGAGCAATAAGTGAGGATTTTGTTCACAGTTCATAAATTAAGTAGAATGATAACCAAAAGCTTCTAGATCAGGAATAAATCCACCACCACCATAAGCAAATGGATCAGATAAGTCTGTTTTGGAGTGAGATAGTTTCTTCATTATGTGATTGTGCTGCCAGGAAAGCGTAGAACAGAGGAGCGATTAACATTGCGATTTGTGAGTAGTGATGACATTTGCTAATAAATACAAAAATATTTGTTTTGTGCATTGCTTCGTTCTAGATGCTTTGGTTGTATGGAAACTATTTGAAACAAGAAATACCTTAAAGAAGTCCACTGCGTCAAAAAATTCCCGTTAGTTTTTTATGTCAGCTCAAATGAAATTTTTCATGGACAATATTACCCTTAGAATTAAAGTAAAAGATAATTTTACCCTTCTTCTTCTTCAATCTTGATTGTAGCTTCTCCTCTTCTTCTTCAATCTTGATTGTAGCTTCTCCTCTTCTTCTTCAATCCTCTTCTGCTCGTCTCTTTTACCTAATTTTATAGTTGATGGTGGTGGTGGTTTCTTCGAATGCAACATACCCGATGATTATGGGAAGTCCATGGTGGCGGTGAACAACCTCCTCTTTTTTTTCCCCCCCTCTCTGTGCAGTTTGTAGGCTA
>JAMYWD010000736.1:0-14000 GCA_028583415.1 Protea cynaroides | reverse complement strand
TGCAATTTGACATAATCATTAAGGAAGATGCAATTAAAAATATATAATAACGAAAGAATGGAAGCTATGGTTAGAACTTTCCAAAAACCCAGAAGCACAAAGGGAAGTTGGTTCATAAACAAAAACAAGGAGAGAGACTTCATCGTCGCTAAGTCACCATGAGTTGTCTCGCAGGTGAGTTGAGTTTCAAACAGAGCACAACCGCACAGGCCAAAGTAGTCTAAAGAATGGAATTGGAATTTGCATAAAAATAAAAAATAAAAAAGCAAGAAAAAGAAAGAATGGAATCAAAATTAAAATGAGACGTTTATCTATGATCCACCTGACTGATTACTCTGTTTATTTAAGACTCTTCCATCTTCGCGCTCCTTGGATCACAAAACTGAATCAAAAAGCAACTAAGATAAGTTATGAAAGTTGAAGCAGAAATCGATGACATTTGATTATGTCATTGGTAGAGCTACGAAAGGAGCCATGGAAGCTGTATCTACCGATGTCAATGTGGATCCGAACATTCTTAATGGGACCCAACTCAAGTTAATATGGCGGATACAAATTGCAGCGTATTCATGGGGTCGATTGAAGGTACCTTTTATTTGCTTCTTTCACCCACTTTGCTTTATCTCAAGCGTGCTAATGTATATATTTTCAAGTTCTTCCTCAGCGTTCTCAACTTTCACATGAAAGATCCATCTTCACTAGAATCGGACCAAATCTCACCGGAATCCGTACTTTTAGGTTCTACAATTTGCATCTTTTCAGATGATTAAGGAAGGGATTCATCGAGCTTAATTGGAGATTCCCAAGTTGATGCACTACTTTCGTGGCATCCATCTTTCTGTAGCTATTTGGTGTTTTTTTTTTTTCTTGGGCGGCTGAGCAAAAATCCTACCCAGGGATCTTTTGTCGAGTTCTCTCAGGGTATTCAGAAGCTTCTGTAGCTCTACGGGTAACGTGCTTGAATCTACAAATTAAAAACAAACAAATAAATCATTAGATAGAATCAAAGAGTTTCAGGTTAAGAGGGGTTACAATTCACATAATCGTACACTCTAAATAATCATCCACGTAGGCTCCAGTTCTAGCAATCACCATTTTCTCCTTGCAAGTTTTACTGTTTTACTTTTTTCTTTGCACCTTTTTCATTCTACTGTCGTCCTTAGCCAGTGGGAGTCTGGGGATAGGTATCTCTCAGACAGAAGAAATAGAGAGGAGAAGATGACAGACAGGGGAAATAGAGGGAGAAGATGACGGACAAAGGAGATAGAAGGAGAAGATGACGGACAGAGGGAAGAAAGATGATGAACAGTAGAAAGAGATGGGAACACGTACACTGACTGGATGGCAGAGCTGGGAAGCCGGAGCACAACGTAGAGGGGACTCCAACGTTAGGGGTTAGGGTTTGGGTGAAAGTGAAAAGGAAAGAGGGAGAGAAAATATAAGTTTGATTTGAAGGTCAAATTACTAAATCAACATAATTTTTAATTTTTCAATTTATAATATGAGAGGTTAAACTGTATTTCAATAATTTTAGTGATTTATGTCAACTAAGTGGACATCGGTGATGTTTTTGCAATCTTATGGATGTAGATGATGTTAGCAATCCTTAATTGAGTGTAGATGAAATTTTTTCTTTTACAAAATATTTTAACTATAATTTATCCTCCTTCAATTAATCCCACATAAAAATTAGAAGAGAACTTGGAATGACTTGTATATAATAGTGTGAAATGTTAATACTTATATGTTGGTTTAATTAATTACCTAAATCAGTTAATTCAATGGAAGTCTAATTGACCCGGTAAAACCGGTTTGGTTTGATTCGTCACATGATTTTAGATAGGTTTGGTAACCATAATTCTATTGTGGGAAGGGTTTTAAGATTACAACGGTATTTTACAAATACTGGGTTAGAATCCCCACAGCCACAATTAGTCAAGTTCTCTTTATACTTATTTGCAAGAGACATAAGAATATCCTCTAGAGGCTGTGGAAGACTGTAATCGAAAGATTTCGATCAAAGTTTGTAGTGTCTTGGAGCGTACAAGAATCTATCTCTTCAAACAGGTATATCTTTATGATTTATTGTTTATTGGTTCTCTATTGTGTTCTAATGTTCATATATGGATTGGGATGGATTTGATTGAAACCCTAGTCACAATAATTTCTAACATGAAATTATCAACAACAAGATCATTCAGAGGAAAGTAGGGCTGCAACAAGGCCGGTTGGGTCGGGTTTTTCAAAACTCTAACCCCAACCCTGACTATTTAAACTTAACCCTAACCCAACCCAACCTTGCTAGGGTCAGAAAATGTACAACCCTAACCTTGACCCTGGCAGGGTTGGGCCTAACCCTAACCTGCCCTGATTGACCCTGACAGGACCGGGTTAACCCTGATTAACCCTAATTTAGGAGGAGGTAAAAAGAGAAAAAAAAATATCCCCGTAGGTAAAAGAGAAAAAAAGAAAGGATAAACGATATCAATCATACAATTCATTTAAAATCCATTTGATCTTAGCTCAAATCGAAATCTCCTATCGATCATTAAACATGCTTTTGATTGTCCATTACAACACTCATGGGAATCATAAATCTCTACTGATGAAAATATGAACAAAATATGAACAAGATTGGTAGCCAAAGCAGAGGGGAACTCTAAAAGATCAACAGAAAAATTGAAAGCACATAACTCAAAACAAAGTAAAATCTCCATACAGTTTTCTAATAGATTAGCAAATGAAATCGAAACAATAACAATCAAACTATAAAAAACATTTAACTCAAAACAGGAAAAACTCCTCGGAGATTTCGATTCGCACCTAATCTTTTTCGACAGTTAACTCTCAGTCTCTCAGACAATGTCTCAATGCCTCTTAGAGTTGGCAACGCTTCCCAGTGTATATATATATATATATATATATATATATATATATATATATATATACAGGATTGGACCGGACCGAACTCAACCCAGGGGGTCAACCCTAACCCAACCCAACCCTGCCAGGGTTGATAAAAAATTAAGCCCTAATCTAGTACTGTCAGGATTCGAGCCAGGTTAAACCCTGCCAGGGTTCAGGGTAAGCCTGAACGGATTACGATCATCGAGGTAAAACTTGCACCCCTAGGGGAAAGTATCCTCCCTTCCTTCTATGTCTTAGGATTAGGTCCAAGTTACTTACCCTAACACTGCAGTGGGGCTCACCTTAGCACAAAATAATATGTGAGACAAAGGAGGTTCAGTTTAGTATGAGCCAGCCTCGGATATATAAAAAAAAAAAAAAAAAAAAAAAAAAAAAAAAAAAAAAAACAGATATAAAAAAAAGAATAAAGGCAAAACGACAATGAAAGAGAAGGAGAGGCTTCTGATGTCCCAGAAGACCGAAGAGATCTCAATCCGTGGCTGAATCTTGAGTATATAGCAATTATTGATATCGTAAACTACACGATCAGTAATTTTTTCGTCCATTTAAACTTATAGTTAATTCAAATTTATACCATTAATATATGTTAAAAAAAAAAAAATTTACCCTATAATTTATAAATTAAATTTAACACTCCAAATCCACAACTGAAATTCCACGAATCTCTTAATGGATAAATGGAACGACTCAGCAACAGAGTGGAATAATTGAGTTTGTCGTCTAGTGGATCTGATCTATATAGTCTACGACAATAAATTAAGCTTCGGCTATCTTTATGGATCTTGAGGGTGTTCAAGAGGTTTTTAACACATTTAATCGGATGCCATAGGGACAGGAGGGTTTAACGGTCTTGTAAAACAACTAACACTTCAAAATTAAAACATCATAATTAAATTGACCTTTTTACCTCGAAAATTTATTTATATATTTATTTTTTTCACTTTTAATTCTATATGTTGACTTTGAAGGAAAAGTAATAGACGTATGGTTAGGTTAGTCACGAGCCTTGTGCTCCACGCCCCAAATTACCAATCACCTACCTACGTAAGATTTTTATTTTATTTATTTTTTGTAAAATACCAGAGGCTGGCGTTTACGGACAATATTTCCAGTCTACAAGAGAACGTGGTGGAGAGTCTGGAGACCATCCATATACTAGGGAAGATTGGACGGTAGTTACTTATATTACCCTTTTGGCGGGGAAACCAACGTTAACTAAATTTTGATTCCTCATTTCATAGCTAACCATAAAGTGGCATTACGGTAAATTACTGCACAACTAGTGTTAAAATAGGAAATGGTCAATGTTCACTTGGCACGCTCAAAACCTCCTAAAGTCACTGGAAAAGAGTGGCTCAACTCCTCCCTATAAATAGACCAAACCCAAACCCACGGTTACACCGGTTCCCTCTCATTCTGGCTCTGTCTCTGTCTCTCTCTCCCTCCGGATCCTCAATCCCACAAAACCAATAAGAAGGAGATAAGAGTAAAGCTGTTGCAGAGAATCCTCTCCGTTAAGTTAATTCGATTTATTTCTTCTGTTTCTCCCTCTGAACCATCGAGAATGGCGGGGACTGGAGTGTTTGCAGAGATTTTTGAGGATGATGTTTACAAGTACTACTCCGATGGAGAGTGGAAGAAATCATCTTCCGGGAAAGCTGTTTCAATCGTCAACCCTACCACGAGAAAGACTCAGTACAAGGTTCAAGGTATTGATCTCCTAAACTACAGTTCTCACCAATTGTCTTGATTTTTCATTTTAATTTTCTATTATTTGGTGTTGAGGATATGAGATTTCCAAGTTTTTTCTCTTTGTTACTTCAAACTGAAGGTTCTCTTGGTTTTGGTTTAGGTTTTGATTTGAATTTGTTCAATCTTTTTTTCTGGAAGGTTGAATTCGAGGTTTTCACTTGAATTATTTAATGATATTTGGACAATCGGGATCTTTTACTGATCTTGTAGTTGAACTAGATTTCAACTTTTTCAATTAGTATAGTTAATCGATCGTTTGTTTCTTTTGATTCGTGATTTACAGTGTTTGCCCGGAAGTTCCGGTAGCTTCCATCTATAATAAATCATCGTCGGATGTCCGATTTTGACGGCTAAGTTGTATGAAACAATTTCCGAAATTTGCTCGTTTTTATCTGATACAGTTTAACTGATTTAAGAAAGAGGAAAACAGAAAATTGAAAAATCGTTCTTGCAGCAGTTTATGACTCATTTCGGGCGCTGCCAGTCAGCCGATTTAACTAGTTCTGATCTTTGAGTTTAGTAATTAAAATTTCCTTTTGTCTTCACCACAGCTTGTACGCAAGAAGAGGTAAACAAAGTCATGGAATCGGCAAAAAGCGCTCAAAAGGCATGGGCGAAGACACCATTGTGGAAGAGAGCGGAGCTGCTTCACAAGGCAGCCGCGATCTTGAAAGAACACAAAGCCCCCATTGCGGAATGCCTCGTTAAAGAGATAGCAAAACCTGCTAAGGACGCTGTAACTGAGGTATCTGTAAATTTAAACGGAAAAACCATTCTATTTATGGAATTGACATTCTGAAACTTATTTGAATTCGGAAATGGTGATGAAGGTCGTGAGATCTGGAGATCTGGTGTCTTACTGCGCGGAAGAAGGGGTGAGGATTCTGGGAGAGGGGAAGTTTCTCGTCTCTGATAGCTTCCCTGGGAACGAGAGGACCAAATACTGTCTTTCTTCCAAGGTATATTCTGATTCTCATATTCTTATCCTCACATTTTCCCACTCAATTCGTTCTTCCGCTTCGGACTTCGTAATGCTGGGGTTCAGTGAGACGTACAACCATCACCTCTGATTTCTTATCTTCTGGATAATGAAGAGAGATGGCATGAGTTCAAATCCTCTCCAACGCACTCCAACGGTTGGATGGACTCGATATGACATCCGTTATACTAATGACCACGTGGCATTGTGCATATTTTTTTTAGGTAAATAAATATTTAGACCATTTCTTAATTTATGCGTGTCATCCTTGTGCATGGCCGGCCATGCTACTTTTCTTTGTATCCTTCTAATTTAATTTTATAGGAGACTCGTAGCGCATGATTCGGTGGGCAAACTAGGAAAATATTTTGAAGTGGCTGGGAATTACATCTCCCACATCAGACCTATAGGCGCATGGGAAGGGATGTCTCATAATTCTTATACAACGGCCTACATTATCTGGAGAGGGAGAGGGAGAGGGAGAGTGATATGGAGAGGGATAGGAAGAGAGAGAAAATAGAGAGGAAAGAAGAAAGAGGGTGAGCGCAATGGAAAATAATCCCCTCATGTCCTTTTGTTGACATGAGGAATATCCAATGGATGACAGCCACTGGATATTTTTTATGTCAATATGAAGACATGAGGGGATTATGTGTCCAATATACACAATATATTTTTCACATAAAATAAAAATAAAAACATCACAAGTAAGAATGGCGATGGATACATTATCCTCTTGTTGACTTATGTTGAGTTGTTGACCTCTTTCCCAAAAAAAAATAAAAAATAAAAAATGTTAGCTTGGTTTTTGTCTTTATGAGAACCGGTTAGGGTTGTGAGCCTGTGACCACGTCTTTATCAGAACCGGTGAGCCTCCTTCTAGGATCCAGATTATATCTGCTATAGTCGGGCCCGGTCTATTAAAATACGACCACAACCCAATCTCAACTACTAGTTTTTATTGGGACCATTCAAGGTAAGGGAGAAGGTATCGTTAGATTTTCTAAAGATAAAGTGTGTCTAGTAATTATAGTGGAAAATTAAAGAAAGGTCAAAGGTTTTACATATGGTCCTATCCATCTTTTACCCAAAAAAAGGGTTCCATCCGTAGATTCTAAACGGTTGGTGATCCACCCAATTATGCCGTGTAGATTGATGATGTAGTAATTTGTTATGGAAAATAAGAAAGATTTGGAATTAAGCTTTAGCTTGGTATATATACATTTAATCAAATTAGAATCAGACCAGTAAACCGTATCGAGTTGCACTGTTTATTAAACGTGTTGGGTTAGACCACACCGATTAATAAACAGGTCGTTCACGGTGTGGGGGTGTAACCTGACAGTCGGCTAACCAATAATGGTATCGACTGATTAAAGATCGATCTAGACCACATAAGTTCCATTTTTTAGTTTTCCGTCCCATTTGTCTCTATGCTAAATATAGGTTTTTAATATTTTATTTTATGTCTTTATCACTCTCTTTCTTGTTTGGTGCAAGTTTCATGAAAATTATAAATTGGTGGGATTAATTTCTAAGTTTCATTCTTGGCAATGTTCTTTTATTTAAGAACTTAAAATAGACTATGTTCTTTTAAATTTTAATGAAGAATATAAAATAAACTATTATGTTGTGAATGTAAAATAAATAATGACTTCTACAAAAAAAAAAAAAAAAAAAAGAATAAATAACGACAAATTACAATTGAACATGGGTCAAGGGTTAAACTGAATAGAATAAATGAGCACAAGATCGAATAACATAGCCGAGCACAATACCGAATAGCATAACCGAACATAAAACCGAATAGGATAACTGATTATGGGCGTTAATAAACCGATTAAACTGATTAACATAAGACCGATTAGGGACCAAGATTGATTGGACCGAATATAAACGAGTCAATGTTTCGCAAATCAAGATCGAATAGTTAAAAATGTCAATCATGGTGCAAGGTGTTAAATTGGTAGGGATCGATTAAGCCCGACCGAGACCAACCGATTGACACCCCTCAGATGGTCCAGTTCATTTGATGCTGTTAGGTAAGTTAGTGAATGAAAATGGTGATTATTAGTTCTAGACCTTTTCGCATGTACTCGATATACTTTGGGATGAATCATCTATGAACTGTTGGTATGCGTTCTCTCACAACTTAATACTTTATTCATTTTTCGAGTAAAAAAATAGAAATAAAAATAAAAATAAGGCATGTGAAAATGACATACCTACGCTACCAACTCAAGTTACTTTTCCCTATATTTTATTTCTAGATTTCATCTTCAAAACCAGAATGCCCACATAAGGTTCAAAAGTGACTAACATATAGGAATTTTTAATCATCTAATTCGGAAATGAAATTTCTGAAATTTTGAATTTCAAACAATATCCTTTTTAATATTTTATAAAAACAACTCATCGAATTCATTTTAAGCTTTGTGTTGTATATGAATATATCCATACAATGATTATTTATTTAATAAAAAAATTAGATAATACAAAGATATGCAATTTTTTAACCTAATACTAAAAATCCAATAATGTGATGCATTTTTTTAAGCTAATAGTAAAATTTAAATAACGTAGGAAAGGATGCTATGGATGGTACCTGCGAGATTTAAAACCTTTTTTTTTTTTTTTTTGAAAATTTTTTTATTTTATATAAATACTTCATTTGTAAATTACATAAAATTAAAATTAGAGACTACAATTATATACAAAAAAAAAATTTGGAATAAAAATTAAATAGCATAGAAAAGGATAGCTATTAAGGATACTACTAATATAATATTATTCAGCAAGCATAAAGAATTTCACCAAAAAAAAAAAAAAAAAAAACAAAAAAGAAAGAAGAAGAAGAAGAAGCAAGCATAAAGAAGGCAATGAAATATTCACTTTTTTTTTTTATTGAAAAATACCTGTTCCAAAAAAACACAGAAAAAAAAAAGCAATTGTTGTCCGAAATCTTGAATATTCCTTTGACATTAGTTTCAGACAACTGGAGTTAAGCCATATATAAAAAAACTCGTTGGATTGAACTGCTAATAGTTTTGCAGGAAAACAACTCCCCCCCCCCCCCCGCCTTTTTTCTTAAAGACTGAAAACCACCCCCAATGTTGCTCAAGCATTTTCAAACCCAGATGAACAGACTCCTATAGATTGCCTGACTGAAGAATAGATACCATGAGCATCTATATCTATTGTTCAACCTGGATATACATATTTTCAAGGGGGGGAAAAAAAAAACCTTGTTATGCACAAAATTTGGGTTGAACAGGCAAACCATTTGAATCAGTAAATTAAATTTAGCAGATCCCACCAGTCTAGTGGGTCAGACCTCATACAAGTTGCATTGGCATCGGATTCAGGTTTAATGACAGGGCAGCAACAGTAAGAGAGATAAAAATAAAACAGTTAGAAATAGTTGTATAGCCAAATATTGTTAGATACTTAAAAAAAACAACTATGAGGAATTTGGTTGTTATGTGGGATGCTCCAGAAATATCTTCTAGATTTCTGCAATCAATATCTTGGGATTGCAATCCTATTGTTCTTTTCATTTCTAATTCTACTGTTCACTAGCTTTGGCATCAATGTTTTTGGCCAAGGATGATTGGTTGGTCAAGTATCCTTCTTGTATGCAACTTGTGTGGGTTTTTTACTTTCCTGCTTAGATCTGAAAAAGGTTCTTTGCCTTTTTAAGGTCTTTAGGCTACACTTACCCAAAAAAAAGGTCTTTAGGCTACTGTTTGGATGAATTTTTTCTAACTGAATATGGTTGTTTTAATATATTGACTTTCTATGAACTGTATTACAAGTTAAAGATTGCCATGGAACTGGAAGTATTTAGCCATTTATTTCAATATTTACCCTTCTTTTATGGATAAAGATAGAACTGTGTAAAAAAAAATTTGTTACCTTTTGAGTTCTAAGAGCGGGAGGAAAGATAGAACTTGAGTTGATTCCATTGTCTTGCAAAAAACTAAGGATTTTGATTGTTTATTGCAGATTCCACTTGGGGTTATTTTAGCAATCCCACCTTTCAACTATCCTGTCAACCTAGCCGTCTCAAAAATTGGTCCTGCCCTGATCGCTGGAAACTCCCTTGTGCTTAAGCCTCCAACACAGGTATCCTACCATACAGCATCTCTTGGTCCTTGACAAGTATAGTCCAAGGTCATCTGTGGCTGCACATGTGCTGAGATCAAGATCCAGCCATCCCAATGGACTGTGCAATTGGTCCTTTGCTTATTGTTCTTATTTGAGTTGAGTTCAATTTCATATTTCCTTTGGTCCTTTCAGGGAGCTGTTTCTTGTCTCCACATGGTATATTGCTTTCACTTGGCTGGTTTTCCTAAAGGCCTTATTAGTTGTGTCACTGGAAAGGGCTCTGAGATTGGAGATTTCCTCACAATGCATCCTGGAGTTAACTGTATAAGGTAATTTTTGTCTATAATTTCTTGAACTTTCACTCCATCCTGATTATTACCGGTAGTCACATTTTTCTGCCTCAAATTCCTTCAGCTTCACTGGTGGAGACACTGGAATCGCAATATCAAAAAAGGCTGGGATGATCCCTCTTCAGATGGAGCTGGGAGGAAAAGATGCCTGCATTGTGCTTGAAGATGCTGATTTGGATCTAGTGGCAGCAAATGTCATAAAAGGAGGATTCTCTTACAGGTGAAGGAAAACATCCATGCTTATCACTAAGAACCTTTGCTCTGCCATTTAAGTTTGCAACGTCCTGACTGCTTTGCATCTGAAACAGTGGTCAAAGATGCACAGCTGTGAAGGTCATCTTGGCAATGGAGTCTATAGCTGATGCTCTTGTTGAGAAAGTCAATGCCAAAGTAGCAAAATTGACTGTTGGGCCACCAGAAGATAACTGTGACATCACTCCAGTTGTGTCAGAATCATCAGCAAACTTCATTGAGGGGTTGGTAATGGATGCCAAGCAAAAAGGAGCAACATTTTGCCAGGAGTACAGGAGGGAAGGAAATCTTATCTGGCCCGTGTTGTTGGATAATGTTCGACCTGATATGAGGATTGCATGGGAGGAGCCATTTGGGCCTGTATTGCCAGTCATTAGGATCAACTCTGTTGAAGAAGGAATTCACCATTGCAATGCCAGCAATTTTGGCCTCCAGGTACAAAGTTCTCCTACCTTTTTCCCATTGAATATTTGTATCCAACTGTTCATCATTTTCTGCTGAGAAATAAAATGAAATCTCCAATGTTTTCATACTGAGAATGTGCCAGCTAGCTCAGCTGGTAAAATCTTGAGCTTGTTTTAACCAATACCTGGATTGAATCTGCTTTCACTCTCCCCTCTCTTATCCCTGCTACAGCCCAATACTTAGAGTGATAGTAGTCAATTTTGTATGACACGGTTCGTTTTGGGGGTGGGGTTTTGGGATGTGGATGTTGTTTATCATAATGCAATGACCTCTTTCTAGCACCACCTTGGACACATGCATCTCTCATATTACTCCTGCAGCCCAACAATCAAATTGATGAATCTCTGATCATCTACAGTCATTTTATATGATTGATGTGTCCAGTTTTCCACATTGGTGTACAATGTGAAAGATGGTCATTTGTTGTATGGGCCAGATCATTGAGCTCCTTTCAGCATATATACGTTTCAATATGGGGTGGGAATGGGAGAGGCTTCACCCTTCTCTCTTTCATCTCAGTAATCACTCATTTTGTTTTGTTATTATCTTGTTGGAAGTTGAAATAGTGAAGCTTTTATACTGAGGCAATTGTGCTAAACAGAAAGCAGTAATAGTTGCAATGTGATACTATTTGTTCGGAATGGTTTAGTTTAGTGAAATCATTTTTGTAAATAAAACTTGAAGGATAAAGTACTATTGATTACTTTTTCCAGGACAAATAATTATAATAAATTCATCATTACTTATGCTAATGTTAATGAGTAAAACATAGGGTTGCATCTTCACCAGAGACATCAACAAAGCAATTTTGATTAGCGATGCAATGGAGACAGGAACTGTTCAAATCAATTCAGCACCAGCTCGTGGACCAGATCATTTTCCTTTTCAGGTGCAGAATTATTGTTTCTGATTTTGGGTGTATATAGGTTATTTAAACTACCTTAAAGCTTTTGTATTTGAGTTTACTCCCTCAACTAACCCGTTGTTTGTGGCAGGGTCTGAGAGACAGCGGAATTGGTTCTCAAGGAATCACTAACAGTATTAATATGATGACCAAGATCAAGAGCACCGTGATCAACTTACCCACTCCTACGTACACCATGGGTTAATTAATATGCCTATCAGGAAACTACCACTTCTATTGTAGTTAACTAGTAAAATCAGCAAAGAACCATTGCCTCGTTTATTCTAGTTTACTTGTTCTCCTTGGGCAATAAACAATTATGGAACACTTAAAATATGGAAATTATGTAATATATACACGTAAAATGTTCCGAATCTTCTCCATCAATGTTGAACCTTCATTCTTGGCTGTATCGTAAAATGTTTTTTCTATAATGTCGAGAAAGTAGTATGTTGGTAATTAATTATAAGCAGTTTTAAATTGAGGTTTTGATGATGTTTCAATGTGTGTGCATTAAAAGGAATCGGTTGCAACTACATGCTGAATGGAGTACTTCTCAGAAGTACTATAATTTTGCCTTTTTGTTTTGGTTTAATGTGAAGCCTGGTTTCCTAGCTGGCATGACCCCATGGGGCAATCTTGGTACAGATTCCCCTCCTCCCCTCTTGGGAGGGGCAAAGTGGTGCATGAAGCTTTTTGTGATATTATAGAATGGCAATCTTGACCAGAACCGTCAGCGCACCTGAACCTATCCAGGTTCCAAAAGTATTGTTGTAATAGCACCTTCAATCTCAAAAATGATCATCTGCTTCCTTTATTATTTCATAGGAAGAAGGTCCTTCATTACTGTATTTTGTGTTGGACTTTATGTTGTTATTGTTGGCAACTTGACTGATGTGATAGTGTTTGTGAGCATACAGTCAAAGAAATCAAGAGAGAGAGTGTTAGTGCAATGGCAAAGATGGAGCAACCTCGCATGTGTGCTCTATAATGTTCTACATGTGTTTCAGATGGTTTGCAGCGAGTTAAATGACATTTTCTATCAAGTTTGATAAGAGAGAGTGTATGTGAACCCCACTGGTGATGTGGCACAGCCTCTCTGATGATGTGGCCGAGTTTCTGATGATGAGGTAGTGTTGCGGCATCTTGAAGAATGAAATAAAGAAAGAAGATGTAGAGAGACAAAGAGAAGAGAGAATGAAGAGAGAGAGAAAGAAGAGAGAGGATGAGGAGAGAGAAAATCAGTGGGTGGGACCCACTATGCCAAGGTGGCATGCCACCATGGCAACCAGCCTGGCCGAGGGCCACGGCACCATAGTGGCAACCAGCCACATGGCCAGCCGCATGGCACAGCAACAGGCAGCAGGTCCACTGTCGCATGCCATGCCACAAGCAAGCAGCAAGGCCTGCAGGCCTCACAGCCGCACGCAAGCGCAGTCCCGCGCGCACGTCCTGGCCCTCGCGCCCGCATGCAAGGTGTTCGTCAAAATGTCTAAGAGAGAGGAAGAAACCTCGGTTGCAGAAGTCATTTAAAATGTTTCCAGGGGCATGTTGGGTAAGAAGAAATGTTGAAGATTCTCAATCGACGGCCAGAAATGAGCCACGATGCTCAGATCCACTTTGAATGGCCCAGATCAAGGCGGGCTAGAGTGTATCAGAGCCGAAGCGTTGAGATTCCATCGCGCTCCTTCGGATTGGTTGGTTGCATTATATTATAATGGGCCACGATCTATTCTGTTACCGCTTGATTCGGTGTAGCGTGCGTACGGTGTGCAGCAGATCAGATCCAGATCCAGCGGCTCACGTAATCTCCGATCGCGCTTGACGCGATTTATTCAGATCCGATGGTGCAGGTTCAATCCCGCCTTTTTAAGGTTATCCGACGGCTGAAAGAGTAGATTCCGTCTCCGCGAATCAGATCGCGACAGCGCATCGGCGACGGCGCAGCTACGGTGCGGCGCGGGTGCAAGTGTTGTTTGGAAAGATTATCTTTCCTTATTTGTGACTGACCGAACTTTAAACTGCCATAACTTCTTCATCCGAGCTCCAAATCAGTCCGTTCAAGTTGCAGTTTCCATATTTTTGGATGCTCTATACATTGGGCGCCGTTGGGAGTCGAAAAAAATGAAGAGAAAAATCAAAAATAGGGTTTTGAAGCTTAACAAAGGATTTTTCTAGGGTTTCGTGCCTGTGGGAGTGATCAATCACCAACTACCTCTTCTCTGTGCATCAATGGAGTGCTAAATCCCTATGAGAGGTCAGT
>JAMYWD010000731.1:2500-58581 GCA_028583415.1 Protea cynaroides | reverse complement strand
CGATGATCCCGTCATCTTAAGCTGTCCGACCCTCCCTTAAAATCCGAGGGTCCGACATTCTGTTTTGGGGGTCCGACCCTACTTGGCTGGGTATGCGACCCTCCCCCTAAAATTAAGTGTTTTGGGTCGATTTTATACCCGGGATCTCGATCTCCTTCACGCCCTTGGTCCACTTGACTCGACCATGATGGGTAAACCTGGTTCAAGGTGGTAAGACCGGGTTAGTTTGACACGGGTCTTACATGTACTCTCAACATGATTAAACATTTAATTCGTTTAGTTTATATCTATGTTCATGTGTTTGATCATGAGAGTGGTTATACTTCACCCGGAAAGGTTGAATCAAGAAGGTATCCTGTCAAGACACGAGAATTAAAATTAAGTATGTGCATCCTCTATAATCATAAGAGTAAATCAATAATGCACCGCATCCTATATAAACATATCCCGTTATATTGCCACAATTAGATTTGATCCTCTACTGAAAACGTTTAAGGCTTCGTCTTCAGAAAATATTCCTCAATCCTTGGTTGGATCATTGCAACTATCCCATATGTCGGTGGCTGATAAGTTTAACCACCTTGATACACTGCTTGTTGCGCACCAAACTTCTACATTGGGGTGTGCATTACTGAAACTTGCTGTATGGTAGGCGCTGTGTTATAGCTAACATGTGTTGGGGTACAGTGATGCTACCAATTTGTACCGTACTTGGTCATGTCTTTTGGATTTAGCCCGAGACCTTTTTCTACAGGGGTTCTGGGCATTACTAGCCATTTTCCTTCTTCCTCTGTCCTATATCGAGTTTCACATTTTGTGAGTACCAACTCGGTATTCCAATTTTTCTGCTTTACAGAAGCTCCCTTCTTGCTACTGTACTATATCCTTGTATACTTGGATAACTATCCAACTTATAGATAATACCCTATATTGCTTGTTTATTAGAATAATTTTTTATCTTCTCTTTCTGTGTGAGTATTATATATATGGTTCCACCTTTTCTATGTACATTATTCTCTTTTAAATTTGGTCTCAACCATCACTTATGCTTACAGTGTGTTTGTATTATAGCTTTTAATTTATCCTATCTCAGTTCACAATGGTCTTGAATGTGTGTCAGTTCGGCGGGCAAGGCCTGAGATGCTCTGATACCAAGTTATCACACCCCAATTCCACACTATTCAGAATGGTGTGATGAACCGCTAAATAACCAATGGTTCAACCAGGATCTCAAATAGGCTATCCCCGCGTTATCCAAACTTACACGCATCCACAATCATAATCAGAGTAAATACACAATAGAGGAAATCTTATAAATAAATGAACTGAGAACTAAGATGATATTAATAATTTAATAGCAAATTATTCTGTATCAACCGAGACATAAGTAAATATCAATACAAGTCTTTAATAAATCCAAATAAAGAAACCTATAAAATATCTAATCAAATACACACGAGTTGCACTCGCAAGAGGAGTCGTGCGTATCATCTTCAGCTTCAACCTCCATAGCTGCCACGTTCCCATACGCAGACGCGTTCATATAGTCTTCAACGGTATAACCTGCATCATCAACTAAAAATATTCGACGTCGAGGGGTGAGCACACATCACAGCTCAGTGAGTAGCCAAAACAATGCAACAATACATATGCATACAAAAATCAATTTATATCTTTGGTCTAGTTTAAAGTTTGCAGTATGCAATAGAAAGGTTTAGGTAGCCAAAGGTCGCGTTTATTGACTCCGCCTCTATACACGAGTGTGTGACGTTACCCGAAGATCACGTTTATCGTCAACTCACATGCACCCAATCATGAACATTATATAACAAAGGTTACGTTTATTTCTATATAGTGCCATACCAACACGTAAGCCCCTGTTGGCGAGGGCTGCAAACTGGGCTCGCAACTAACCAATCCTAATGCCAAATAGTGTATCCAAGGCCTCACCCCAGCATCCCTCAGAATGTCCATAGAGATAGAGCTAAGGCCCCCTGGTAGAGTCAGAGACTATAAGGACCGAGACCACCTCCCCTAATACTCTACGACATAATAGTTCTGCTAAAGTAATGGCGATACGAGGATGCCAATGAACAAGACTTAAGTTAGAGATAGAGCTAAAGTGCTGAGACCCGCCAAAGGTTACGTTTATTGACGTCCTCATCACACCTCCCCTGATACTCGCTCGCATCAAGCACATCAACCACACACATACAAGCACATGCCTATTCCTATCATCATCATCATCATCATGTTATAAACAATAAAATAAATATGCATGAACAAGTAATAGAAATATTGGATGGCATCTTTGTATGCACATTACAAACATATTCGCATAGAATCAAGCATGGCATAGGACTCAAGAAATAGAAAACAATTTATTATTAACCAATTTAGTTTGGGGTTAAGGTTCCTCACCTTAGCTTGCTAATAGATACTTTTCCAAGCTTTAGAATCACCAAGTTATAATGTTATTATATTGCTAGCAAACCTAACAAAGTCGATAGAATTAATTAGAATAAATTCTGAATTTAAAAACCATTCTATTAACTCGAGGGTCGATGCTAGGGTCGATGGGTCTATCGACCCTCCCTCCTTCTGGACTTCCCGTATCTTTGAGAGTCGATGGCATCCAATGGTCTAAAACCCTTAGGGGAAGTCCTAACGGTATGACTTTCATGACAAATGGGTAGCCTTGCCCCATTATTTAAGTTGACACCTACGCGCATTGATAGGCGGGCAGCTATTTAAATCATCACTAAAAATGACCTTAGGGAAATGCAGTCCCACACCAAAATTAAAAACGATGCCGAATTATATTTTCCTTTCTTGGAGATGTTCAGATAGAACACGTGTCTCAACAAACTACATCGAGATGCCGCGAGTCGCGATCATATATGGGCCTGAAACCTTTAAGTTTGTTGACAAGTATTGATGTTGAAGGTCCGTTAGGACTAATGTGAAACTGTCCACTTGGGTCTACCATTGGGAGAGTGTTTGGTTGTTTATGTAGAATGGGTTTATCTTACCGAGAAGATCCTATTTTATTGGCTTGAGAAATAAAGGGCTTATAGGAACCTTGGGAAGCCGTCAGATGTAACAAACGACAGATGAGAGTTCCAGCCAGATTCATGAATTTGTACATAAAATGATGACATGACACGAGATACAATGCCATAAAAAACTGATAACCAGAAGAAGGGCTTGTGGTAGAGACCACTTGGAAGGCCGTCAGATTAATAGACGGGAGAGAGAGTCTAATGCCGATGATAAATGTTTCTCTGATGATGAAGAAGTAACGAGATCATCTCCTATAAAGGCGGGATGTAATTGGCCAAAATCAAAAGTCCGGTCCAACATGTTGTAAATCTCGAAGAACAATCGCACTTGCTATCAAGCTTTGATTGGAACTACCATCTTCTTAAAGTGAGAGGGACAATTAGCTTACTGTCGAGCTCCAATGCCATTCAACATCTTACTATTTTTTTTTCTTTTTCTTTTTTTCTCTTTTTCTTTTTTTGAATGTGGAGGCCACATAATGCAGTGCTTCGCTTGGTCGCAAAGTTGAATCATGACTTTCAATATTGGATTTGAATCTTCTTCTTCCAAACATTTTCAATCAGATAGAACATCTTTGCCCCAGTTAGTACTCGATCTTCTGTAAACTTTATGAACATTTGTGACTGCTCATCTAGGATTTTATCTGAATGGTGAATCCGTATGCTATCCTTTGGAAGTTAATCATCACCTTCTGTCTGATGTGACTACCTCCCATTATTGATGTAGATAAAACATAGGCTTGAATTTTTTTCTCTCTTTTTTTTTTTTTTTTTTTTTTTTTTTTTTGGGTATTCCGTTGACCTCATTCTTTGATTTTGGGATTGGTCATTCATCATGTATCTCTTGCTTGCAGATGATGTACTTTGTAAGAAATTTTAAATTTCTATCCTTTTGGTGGCACATCTCTCCTTCACTCATTTATACTGATTGGCTGACCTGTTGATATGATCAGTTACTATCTAATGCTTTCCTTGGAATCTTTTCATAGGTAGAACAAATGGCAGCTTCTCCAATACATGTTTCTTGAGAGTAGTCTTGTGTCTCCCGATTGATCATTTAAAGCTTTCCCAGATGGGTTGGACCTTTCTTTCTCAAGAGGCCAGGTGGCATAGAAGTTCAGGAGATGGCTCATCGTTTCAATCATCTTCAGAGTCAGAATTGACTGCGCACGTAGAATAGGGGGATGTATGAAATTGAGAGGAAATGTATGGAAGATACAAAGCACATAGTTTGAAATCCCAAATGGGGTGATTTCATTTTACTTACAGGGCAAATTGGACTGGACTTGTCAACAAGCATATCGATCTTGGACCCAGACATGAATGACCTATCGAATATCGATAATAGGAAGTTGAAACAACTAGTTCGTCCAAGCGGCTCCAGTTGGGCATTACGCCTTCGACGACCACCTTCAGTCATTGTGGGAATAAATCTTCCTTTAGACCTCTAACAGCAAGACTCATCATGCCCCTTTATCAATAGGTGCAAGATGCCTACCTTTCAGGGTTCTATACAATTCTAACCTTCTTTTTTTTTTCTTCAGTTTGGGATTCATTCATAACCGGACAATTGCTTTTTAAGCTCAAGATTATTCTGGTTCATGCCCCAGTTTGGGGTTCAATGGATTCATCATGGACCGCTTCTAGTTGAGTTCAAAATCATTCTAGCCTATGCTCCAACTTAGGGATTAAAGGGGTATTGCCATTGCACTACACCATTTTTAAGTCCAAGATTAGACTAGTTTATGCCTTGGCTTGGGGGGTTCAATGGATTTCTTCATTAGACCACTCAATTTGGGTCCAAGGTCAATCTGGTTCATGACCAGTTTAGGGCTCAATGGCTTTCCTCATTGGACCACACTCAATTTGGGTCCAAAGTCAATCTGGTTCATGACCAGCTTAGGGCTCATTGCTTTCCTCATTGGACTACACTTAATTCGGGTCCAAGTTAAATCTGGTTCATGACCAGCTTAGGGCTCAATGGTTTTCCTCGTTGGACTACACTCAATTTGAGTCCAAGTTCAATCTAGTTCATGACCAGCTTAGGGCTCAATGGCTTTCCTCATTGGACCGCACTCAATTTGGGTCCAAGGTCAATTTGGTTCATGCCCAACTTAGGGCTCAAGGGCTTTCCTCATTGAACCATACCCAATTCAGGCCCAAGGTCAATCTGGTTCATGCCCCAGTTCAGTGGTCATTGGATTTCCTTATTGGACCGCACTCAATTTGGGCCCAAGTTCAATCTGGTTCATGCCCCAGTTTATGGGTTAAGGGTTTCATCATTGGACCATTCCCTAGCTATGATTCTGGTTTCTATCCTAGCCTAGGGTACATTGGATCTCTTCTTTGGTCTAACCTACTGCTCGGAAAAATTTCATTCCTCCTCTTTGAATAATGAGAAATATGCGAGCAACTCTTTGGATTCTAGCATTTCCTTGGCTAATGGGGCAGAAATGCCCAAGATGGGATAGCACTATCATAGCAAAAGGTTCATGGTTTCTGATGACTCCAGAATCTGAAACTAATCTTACCGAGAAGCAATGGGGAATGCTTCTCATTCAGCATTCCTAACAAGCAATCCTAACTTGTAGCACTGGGCTATGACGGACATGGATCGGGCTCTAATTGATAGAGCCAGAGGTGGATTTTGAATTGGTCTCCGATTGATAGAGACAAGATTAACTTTAAACTGATCTCTAATTGATAGAGATCGAGATTGAATTTGAATTGGTCTCTGATTGATAGAGATCAAGATTGACAGTCATGAACTGGGCTCTAATTGCTAGAGGCAAAGATTGCTTGAGTTGGGCTCCGATTGATAGAGGCCAAGGATGACAATCAAGGATTGGACTCTAATTGCTAGAGATGATGGATTGATTGAGTTGAAATGACTAAAATTCTCTTCGATTCTTTCATGAAATGGAACATGGACTTGAGGTAATGGTTGAACAGGCCTAGAGATTAACTCATGCTCACATTGAGTTCATATGAATGGAACCTTTCTTAGTTCCAACATGAATCGAAACCTGAATTGGAGTTGATGGTTGGACAAGCCTAGGGGCTAATTAAATTCAAATGAATGGAACTTTTCTTAGTTCTAACATGAATCAAAACTTGAACCATAGTTGGTGGTTGGATAAGCCTAGTGGCTAAATGAATTCAGATGAATGGGAGTCTTCTTAATTCCAACATGAATCAGAACCTGAACCAAAGTTGATGATTGGAAAGGCCTAATGGCTAATTGAATTCAGATGAATGGAACTTTCCCTAGTTTCAACATGAATCAGGAACCCTGAACCCTAACCAAAGTTGATGGTTGGATAGGCCTAGTGGCTGATTAAATTCAGATGAATGGAACTTTTCCTAGTTCCGACATGAATCAGAAACCTAACCAAAGTTGATGGTTGGATAAGCCTAGTGGCTAATTGAATTCAGATGAATGAAACTTTTCCTAGTTCCGACATGAATCATAACTTAAACAGGAGGTGAAGGGTGAAAAAGCCTAGGGGCCAAATGCCTCCTCCATTTTAACATGATCTGGAGTGATGATTGAACCTACCTAAGGGTTAAACCTTTCTTTAGTTCTGAGATGAACCAGAAATGGTGGTTGAATCTAGGGCTGAATATTTCTTTGATTCTGAGATGAACTGGATGTGATTGAATCTGCCTAGGGGTTGAATCTTTCCTTAATTCTGGATGACCAAAATGATGATTGGACCTGCCTAGGGGCTGAACCTTTCTTTAGTTCTGAGATGAACCAAAAATGGTGGTTGAATCTAGGGCTGAATATTCTTTGATTCTAAAATGAACTGGATGTGATTGAATCTACCTAGGGGCTGAATCTTTCCTTAATTCTAGATGACCAAAATGATAATTGGACCTGCCTAGGGGCTGAATCTTTCCTTAATTCAAAGGTGAATTGTAAGACCCGTGTCAATCTAACCCGGTCTTACCACCTTGAACCAGGTTTACCCATCATGGTCGAGTCAAATGGACCAAGGGCGTGAAGGAGATCGAGATCCCAGGTATCAAATCGACCCAAAAACACTTAATTTGAAGGGAGGGTCGCATAACCAGCTAAGCAGAGTCGAACCTCCCAAAGCAGAAAGTCAGACCCTCAATTTTGAAGGGAGGGTCGGACATCTTGAACCCTAGGGTCGACGGGATCATCGACCCTCCCATCGACCCTCGGTTACCGTAAGAAATAGAAATTAGGAAATTTCCTAATTTTCGATTGGGATTCTTTCCTAATCTCAATGGGACTTATTTAGGATGTTCCTACTCTATTTAAAGGACGTCCCTAAGCCTCTTTCACTCCTTTCACAACCCTAATTGAATTGAGAGAAAGAGAAGAGAAGGAAAAGAGGAAGAAGAGAAGCAAGGAAGAGAATTTAGCCAAAAGAGTAGAGTTGCAGAGAAGGAGTATTCTTCTCAGGTATGGATACTAATTCCATGAGTTTCTACAGACCTTAGGTTAGATATTGATGAGAGTGTGATCTCGGAGAAACCCAAACCATCAACCCATGGTTAGGTTTTCATGGGAAACCATGGGGGATTACATGAAAGCTATCTAGGTGGATTATACATGGTTTCAGACCATGGAATGAATGTAGAATGTAATGTAGGAGCAAGCCATAGGATCCCAAGCACGAAGAATGGACTAAAAGAGGGAATTGGACCAAAGTGCACCGAGGGTCGCACCGAGGGTCGATGACCATCCGACCCTAGGTGATCCTGACCATCGACCCTCAGTGTTCGGGAAGTTCGAGTGTTTGGGGAGGGGTCGCACCCGGGGGTCGATCAGGACTCCGACCCTACCTCCGACCCTCAGTTAACAGAATAGTTTTTAAATTCAAAATTAATTCTAATTAAATTCTATCGACTTGTTAGGTCTTCTAGCAATACAATAACAATATAAAGGTGATTATAAAGCTTCGAAAAGTATTTGTTAGCAAGCTAAGGTGAGGAAACGGAACTCTAAACTAATTGGTTAATAACAAACTGTTTTCTATTTTCTTGAGTCCAATGCCATGCTTGATTCTATGCGAATATGTTTGTAATGTGCATACAACATGTCATCCAATATTTCTATTATTTGTTCATGCATATTTACTTTATTGTTTATAACATGATGATGATGATGATGATAGGAATAGGCATGTGATTGTATGTGTGTGGTTGGTGTACTTGATGCAAGCGAGTATCAGGGGAGGTGTGATGAGAACGTCAATAAACGTTAACCTTTGGTGGGTCTCAGCACTTTAGCTCTATCTCTAACTCAAGTCTTGTGCATTAGCATCGTCGTATCGCCATTACTTTAGCGGAACTATTATGTCGTAGAGTATCGGGGGAGGTGGTCTCGGTCCTTGTAGTCTCTGACTCTACCGGGGGGCCTTAACTCTATCTCTTTGGATATTCTGAGGGATGCTGGGGTGAGGCCTTGGATACACTGTTTGGCATTAGGATTGGTTAGTTGCGAGCCCAGTTTGCAAGCCCTCGCTAACAGGGGCTTACGTGTTGGTATGGTATTATATAGCAATAAACGTTAACCTTTGTTGTATAATGTCATGATTAGGGTGGATGGGGACGACGATAAACGTTAACCTTCGGGCGGACTTCCACACCCTGTGTATAGAGGCGGGGTCAATAAACGTTAACCTTTGACCACCCAACCTTTCTATTGCGCATTGTAAACTATAAACCATACCAAAGATATGAATTGATTACATGCATATGTATTGTTGCATTGTTTTGTCTACTCACTGAGCTGTGATGTGTGCTTACCCCTCGACGTCGAATATTTTTAGTTGATGATGCAGGTTATACGGTTGAAGATTATATGAATCCTCCAGCATACGGGAACGTGGCGGCGATGGAAGCTGAAGCTGAAGTAGATACACATGACTCCTCTTGCGAGTGTAACTCATGTGTTTTCGATTAGATTTTCCTTAGGTTTCTTTATTTGAATTTAATAAAGACATGTATTTGATAATTATTTATGTCCCAGTTGATACAGAATAAATTGCTATTTAATATTTATATCACAGTAGATTCTCAGTTCATTTTATTATAAGATTTCCGCTATTGTGTATTTACTCTGATTATGAATATGGATGTGTGGAAATCCATGGAGGATGGTCGACGGCAGTCGAAGAACCCATGTATGGTCTTCCGGAGACATACCGGTCGACTATACCGGTTGCACATAGTGCGACCGGTATGTTGCGACCGCTACCTCTCGGGAGGTTGATTGTGGGGGACCGGCTGACCATACCGGTCACCAATCTTTTCCACAGAGCTGTGACCGGTACATGCCACCGGTCAGCTCTGTGAGGGTATTGTGTGATCTCTGTTGGTTTCCGACCGACATGAAATCCTAAATAATATATTCTAATGAAACCCTAATATTATGTAGGACGCTCTGACTTGTCGTTTTGATCTTGCGACGTGGAGCAAGTAATCGAACGAGCCGGGTAAGGGAATCTGACCTAAACCTAATAATTAATGGACGGGAAATCATTGTTAATCATTGAATACCTATGATATGATGTTTGTGCATATTCACATGCCATCCTTTACATTCATCTATTATTATTGTTCATGCATTCATAGGATGTGATTGTTAGGCATGTGATTGTTTTCGTTGGTGTGTGGAGTGGGGCATGGGCCTGGGATCGCTCTTCACACTAACACCTTTTGTAGTATTCTGTCTTAACATGCTTGGTACGGGTGGGGTATCAGGGGAAGATCATGGTACGGTGGTCTCCGATATTGATGTTGTCCCGGCCATCGTTGGGTGGTACTGAGGATTCCGAGTCGACGCTGGCTTGTCCATGATGCTTTAGCTCTATCTCTATGCCGTAGGGAGTTATGTTGGGATAGGGTCTACCTGCGTATTGTTTCTATCCTAGTGGGTTAGTTGCGGATAGGGTATCAGGGGGAGGTGAGGTGTGGTGGTCTCCGACCCGGCCTGCACGCTCTAGCTCTATCTCTATGCCGTAGACGGCTGTGCTGGGATAGAGCATACATTGTTGACATATAGGATTGGTTAGTTGCGAGCCCAGTTTGCGAGCCCTGGCCAGTAGGGGCTTAGGTACTGGTATGGGTAGAGTATCAGGGGAGGTACGGGTATACCTTAGCTCTATCTCTATTCCATGATGGGTGCATGTGGGTTGGTGGTAGTGTGATTACTGTGCGACGCCACACACTCGTGTATAGAGGTGCGGGGGCCACCAAACCTTTCTATAGCACATTGCAAACTTAAAACTAGACCACAGTATGTGCTCACCCTTTGTACGTACATTGTTTTTAGATGTTGATGCAGGTTACACCGTGGATGACTATGTGAACGCTCCGGCGTATGGAGGTGTGGCTGCTCTGGATGTGCAAGCAGGGAAGGACGAGCATGATGCTTTATGCGAGTGCTCTTTCTGCGTGTACTTGTGATGGATTTTATTTAGCTGTTTCTGTTATTTTTGTTTGGTATTAAGAGATGTAAAGGATATTATAGTTTATGTTTGGATTTGAATAATTGGATATTTTATTATCAATAGATACTCAGTTCATTCTATTTAAAGTCTTCCGCTGTATATTTATATTCTGATTGTGGTTATGTGTAATTGGTTTGTATGGGTGGACACGGCCTATTCGAGATCCTGGTGTGAACCATTGGTTCAATGACGGTTCACTCACACCGTTCTGGTTGGATCAGAATTGGGGTGTGACAACTTGGTATCAGAGCACTCGGGCTCTGTTCCAACAAACCTTGTTGCACTTAACTGAGTCGATGAACTGAGTTAGGAAAAATTAAAAATCTTAATACAAACGCACCTTAAGCATTGTTTGATACCTGAGACGGACTAAGAAAGAGAATAATGTACTATTCTAAATATGAAACTTAATATGTGCACATACACTAGTTAGGAAAAACCATGAACTTTCATTAAATAGAAAAGTGTATCAAAAGTAATAGTGCTACAGGGTACAGTCCACAAACCGGAAAGTTACCCTGTTATATAAACCGTCTTATAAAAAGAAAAGTGAAGGGGAAATCATGGGGTAGGAGGCCTGGGAGGAATGGGGTCCGCTATATCATAGTCCCGCTCGTATGCGACCCTAAGCCAATGCACCTGGTCCTGAGTCACCCGTAGACCACGAGCCAGGCGTCCCAACTCCCGACCCATCTCTCGCCGAGACTCCGGGATGACCCTCCGGGTGTCCCCCGATCTCGATAAACATACTCAACACCGAGTCGGGAGGGGTCGAGATGGCCCAACCGTGGGAACAGATGGTGGTGGTACAGGTGGAGGTTGTGGGGCAGGCACTGTTGCTTCCCCAACTACATCGTCATCATCATCATCCCCCATCTCTGCCGCATAGGCCGCATTGGCCGCGGCTGCCGCTGCTGCGGCTGCCGCTGCTGCTGCTGCTGCTACCCTCCCAAGTGGACGAGGGCGAGCCTCCAACTCGTCATCACTAACGGGCAGATCAACCATCTGCATCCTCTGAATGGCGTCCCAGTCTATATCAGACGTCATAGTGTCCTCGACGGTCACCTCGCCTCTCATGCTCACACCCAGACGGTGAAGAAGAAAGGCAATGAGACGACCATAGGGAAGGTTACTAGCCTGATCGGCCAGGGTCGCCTGATGCATAGTCCTAATGATGAGGTATGGAAGTGAGATCCGCTCTCCGGTGCAGACGCAATAGGTGACGTACTGGGTGAGCTGGGACAACTCATTGTAGTGGTCACTCTGTGGCACTATATCGTCTTCGGATAATGCGGCTGTAGACCCGGGGTATAGGTCTCAAGCTAGCTGCCTTCATAGGAGCCCCGGGGTTGAGGATCTGATGCGCTATCTCCGACGCAAATCTTCGGTCCAAGTAACCTTTCGCCTTGGGGGCGCAGTACACCAAATCTCCATCATTGGGAACCCCAAGCGGATCAGCCAACCGGTGGGTGTTGAAGGAGATATGTACAGCCCGGGCGTAGCCGGTGATGCGTAGGTCCCTACACTGGTTCGGGTCTTCGACATCCCCTTCGAGTTCCAAATTTGCATAAAAGTGCTTGACCAGATTAGGGCGTGTGGTCTCTGTGTAGGAAATAACCGGCAGCCAACCTAGAGCGCCAAAAGGCGTCTCTACATTGAACCGGTGCAATTGTTCCACGTTGACCCGGCGCCCGGATATAATACTCTTATCATCAAACCAGGAAAACCGAGCTTGAGCTTCCAAGGAGCGAAACCATAGCTCATCTAGCTGAGGAACTAGCGGAGAGGGAACCCGAGAAATAGAACCATGTGAGCGTTTCCCGAGGTTGCATCTAGGAGCCATTTAGAATCTGCAAAACAAAAGAAAATGAGATAAAAATTAGAAATTTTCGAAATTTCGGCAGCATAACGACAGTAAATTGGGAAAAAGCCTCGAACTCACCCAAAAACATGGGGAGGAGGACTTACGTAACCCCCACACTCTTCAATAAACCAATCACAAGCAATTACAACAAGAAATTTCAAGAAATTCCAAGAATTAAGAAAAATTAGAAAAAATTTGAAAATTCATGAAAACCTAGGTCAAAAGATGAAAATTTTGATTTTTAGGAAAACCATTTGGTGGAACCCCAAATTAGTTGAGGGCTTTTGCTCTTGGGGGTCCCTAAACCCTTTCTAAGCCGAAGGAAAAGAATTCCTACGGTTAAAACATCTCGAACAAAGAAAAACCTAAAATTCTACATATAGACGATATGGAAAATTCCTAAAAATATGAGAGAGAGGGTAGAGACCTACCTGGAGACGATATGCTAGGTCTTGAATGGAAGGAATCGGCTTCAAGTAGCACCGGTCGGACTGTAGCAACTCGGAACCCAGAGGAGAATCGCCACCGGAGAGAAAGAAGAAAAGAAAAGTGAGAAAAATCTCACTTTTCGCGATTTTAAAGTCAATTCTGGGCATACCGGTCGACGGTTTTGCCTAGACCTATCGACCGGTATCAACCCAGGTGTGCGACCGCTATGTCTCGGCCAGAAAAAAATTATGACCGGTCGACTATACCGGTCGCAACACTGTATACAGAGTGGCAACCGGTATCCCCTAGTCATGCGACCGGTATGTCTCGGCCAGAATTTTAATTCGACCGGTCGACTATACCGGCCGCCGCAGATATTTCCACAGGTGTGCGACCGGTATGTTGCGACTGGTACGCCCCAAAAGAGCCAGAAAATTTAATTAAAAATTCCCAAAATTGTGTAAATCGAAATGTTACTTCTCGACTATTTTCCTGCATTATTCAAGACTAATACTACTATTATTGATGATTCTCACGTGTTATGTCTTCTTCTCAGATCCAAATAAATAGTCTGAGATGGCAGGTGGAAACGGTCGAAGGGGTAGAAAGCATCATCAGGCGAAAGCGCCTAGAAGAAGAGCAAGCTAAGCAGGACCAGGTTAGAGAAACCAACCCCGAAGTGGAGGAGGAACAGGTCCCGGGGTACCGACGAGTTACCGGGACCACCTCACAGGAATTCGAGACCATAGTTACAAACTTGGTCTATCGGATGCAAGCTCAACGGAAGGAATTTCGAGCGAGGTACTAAAGATGCTCGGGTCAGCAGGTTCTATTCCCACCGGTAATACGCCCGAGTCGGGAGGAGTTAACACTACCCAACGGGTGCGGAGTAGCCCAAGGCCGAGGGCCCAAGCACGAATGTACCACCACCGCATCGATTTCCGTCGCCTTCAGCGTATCCAGGGGCGTATCCGTATCCACCACCATGGTACGGAGCGGATACCCGAGGGACAGCCGCGATCTTAGCGGTCCGTGGACGGGTTCTTGAAGTTGAAACCGTCATCGTTCACCGGCGGGACAGGGAAACCATTGTGGCCAGCACGGTGGGTTTTCGAAATGGAAAAGAACTTCCGATTGATGACGTGCACCGAGGAGGAGAAGGTACTTGTTTGCCACTCACATGCTGAGAGGGATGCGAATGCTTGGTGGAATTCCACACGGGCATATTTGGAGAACCAATACACTTTAGTTGGATCGGGAGGTGTTTAAAGCGGCTTTCTTCAACAAATATTTCCCAAAGAGCTTCGAGAGATCAAATGGAGAGAGAGTTTCTCAACCCGCAAGGGCTCGGTCATTGTAGATGCTTATCAACGAGGGTACGAAGAGCTGTTCTTCTTCGCACCGGTCGGTATGCGGGAAGAGGAGACGAAGATACGTGGGTTCACCATGGGACTACGTGGAAGCATCGAGAGCACCTTTTGGGTCTGGACAAGAAGACCTACAACGAGGCGGTGCGGGTTGCGAGGGTGATAGAGTCCGGTCGGAGGGACAGCTTCTTCGCTCGAAACGGGGGAGTGAAGAGATCTGTCTGGAGAGAGCTCGGGTGGCGGTAATATTAGACCATTCCTCCCATACGGGGGGCACACTACTACAGCACCGCGAGAAACAACCTTGGCACCACCTGTGCCACAATTAGCCGACCCAACCCGAATATTAAGTGTTATAACTGTCGAGCAATCGGGACATGTTGCAAGGAACTGCACGCTACCTAAGAAGCAAGCTCCCCAACAAGCCGGAGTTTATGCGATCCACCTGAAGAGGCAGCCGCATCACCCGATGTGGTAACCGGTATGATTTTATCCCTAACTATTTGGTTTATTCTTTCGGGTTGCATGAGCATATAGAACTAAGGGGCAATATATTCCGGGAATTGTAAATGTAGCTGGTTTACCCGCCGAGTATTATTTGACTTCGGGGCCACGCACTCCTTTGTTTCGTTTCTTTTGGGAAGCGAATGGAGTTACCAATCAAGCAATTGAACCCAAGCTTGATAGTTCGCTCTCCACTAGGAGTCGAAGTGGCTTTGACCAAGTATTATGGACCATGTACTGTAAGTATTGAGGGCCGAGACCTAGAAGCAAGCCTAGTAATACTTGAGATGGCAGATTTTGATGTCATTTTAGGAATGGATTGGCTAGGCCATCATTCGGCCGTCCTTTTGTGTGGGGAAAGGAAGCTTGTGCTTACTGACAAAGAGGGAAGGGAATACAGTTTCATTTGGAATTAAGCTATCTAGGAAGCGGAAGTTGATCCTCTCCGCCCTAAAGACTAAGAGATGCTTGGAGAAAGGGGGGAGTGGGTTATCTCGGATCTGTAGTCGACCTCACAGCGAGTCACTCAAGATGGAGGATATAGAGGTGGTTCGGGAGTTTCCGGATGTATTTCCGAGAAGATCTTCCAAGCTTACCACCCGGACGGGGCTACGAGAATTTGTGATAGATCTTATACCGGGTTCGGCTCCGGTGTCTAAAGCGCCATACAGGATGGCCCCAACCGAGTTAAAGGAGTTGAAGACCCAATTACAAGAATTGCTGGATAAGGGCTTCATACGACCTAGTATTTCGCCTTGGGGAGCACCTGTGTTATTCGTCAAGAAGAAAGATGGAAGTGTACGACTATGTATTGACTACCGTGAGCTAAACAAGTTGACGATCAAGAATCGGTATCCTTTGCCTAGAATCGACGATCTGTTCGATCAGCTGCAGGGTGCAAAGGTTTTCTCGAAGATCGATCTCCGATCGGGGTATCACCAATTGAAGATCAAGGCCGGAGATATTCCGAAGACTACTTTCAGAACGAGGTATGGGCACTATGAGTTTCTGGTTGTCTTTCGGGTTGACCAATGCTCCAGCATCATTTATGGAACTGATGAACCGAGTGTTCCATGACATGTTGGACACTTCGGTCATCGTATTCATCGACGACATATTGATTTACTCTAAGGACATGGAGACTCATACAGCGCATTTGAGAGCAGCCCTACAACGGCTGAGGGATGTGAGGCTTTATGCAAAATTCAAGAAGTGCGAGTTTTGGGCTGAAGGAAGTGGCTTTCTTGGGCCATGTTGTATCTGGAGACGGTATCAAGGTTGATCCAAGCAAGATAGCTGCTATAGTAGGATGGGAAGCACCAAAATCTGTTGCAGAGATTCGTAGTTTTCTTGGGTTGGCTGGCTATTATAGAAGATTCGTGGAAGATTACTCCAGGATCGCGGTTCCACTCACCAGATTGACCAAGAAGGGAGAGAAATTTATATGGACAGACGAGTGTGAGAAGTGCTTCCATATTGGGTGTGTTCGATGCAAGGAGAACGGTGATCGCTACGCATCAAGACGCTTAAAAGAGCATGAGAAGAACTATCCTACGCATGACTTGGAGCTAGCAGCGGTTATTCATGCAATCAAGACTTGGAGACACTATTTGTATGGTGAGAAGTTTCGGATCAAGTCGGATCACAAAAGCCTAACGTATCTCTTCACTCGGAAGGATCCGAATATGAGACAGAGAAGGTGGCTGGAATTGTTAAAAGATTATGACTGCGACATCCAGTACCATCCGGGTAAAGCAAATGTGGTGGCTGACGCCTTAAGTAGAAAGTGGGCATCGAAACCCGAGGCGGGACCGAGTACAAATGCTGCATTGTGTGCTGCAGCTTCGAGTTCGATGGAAATTGATGAAGAACATATTATCGAAACTGCGAGAAGATCCAGTTGAGCAAGGCTTGATTCATAAGTTCACTATGATGTTCGCCGCCGACAAGATCTCGCCGAGTCTAATTGATGAAGTCAAGGTAGCAATCCTACGGGATCCATATCTCAAGACAGTGCGGGAAGACTTAGAGAAGGGTACGTGCAATCCCGACTTTACCTTGGAATCGGACAAAGTACTCAAGTATCGCGGACGGTTATGTATACACGAGAGCAAAGACTGCGATATCGGAGGCCGAGTTATGACCGAAGCTCATTACACTCCATATTCGGTACATCCAGGAAGTACCAAGATGTACCATGATCTCGAAAGACTATATTGGTGGAGGGGTATGAAAGCGGATATAGCTCGTTTTGGTGTTCCAATGTCCGAATTGTCAACAAGTTAAAGCGGAAAGACAAAGACCCGCAGGTTTACTACAGCCGTTACGGAACCTGCATGGAAGTGGGATTGTATCACTATGGATTTCGTCACCGGGCTTACCTTTGACACCAAGGTCGGTGGATGCAGTTTGGGTTATAGTAGATCGACTTACCAAGACAGCTCGATTTATTGCGGTCGGACCTCGGTATACCAAGAACGAACCATTCAAATTTTGGAAGATATGCTTCGAGCTTGTGCATTAGATTTCAAAGGAGCTTGGGATGAGAAGCTATCACTTATCGAGTTTGCTTACAACAATAGTTATCAGGCTACAATTTAGATGGCCCCATATGAAGCTCGCTATGGGAGAAAATGTCGTACACCTCTGTTATGGAATGAAGTGGGGGAAAGAAGAATTGTAGGACCGTAGTTTGTTGAAGAAACTTGCCGAGTGATTGATCAAATCAAAGAGAGAGTAAAGACAGCTCAGGTTCGACAGAAGCACTATGCAGATAATCGACGTCGAGATCTGGAGTTTACGGTGGGTGACAAAGTGTTCTTGAAGGTGTCACTGGTGCGAGGTCTGAAACGGTTTGGTAAGAAGGGGAAGCTATGCCCCAGGTATGTGGGACCATATGAGATATTAAATCAACGTGGTAATGTAGCATATCAACTGGCTCTACCACCATCTATGTCTAGCGTCCATAATGTGTTCCATGTATCATTCCCGAAGAAGTATGTCGAGATCCATCGCATATCTTGAGCGCCGATACTCCGGACTTGGCCGAAGACTTAACTTTCGAAGTGGTGCCTGTAATGCTCTCGAGCCGAAAAGTTCAGCAACTTCGAACCAAGGATATCCATTATGTGAAGGTGCATTGGAGAAGCCAAAATGTGGAGGAAATTACTTGGGAAGAAGAGAGCGCGATGAGAAAGGAGTACCCTAACCTTTTTGACGATCAAGGTACGTTCAAATTTCGAGGCCAAAATTTCTTTTAAGGGTGGGGGAGTTGTAGTACCTACATGCAAATTTCGGGACGAAATTTCTTTTAAGGGTGGTGGAGTTGTAAGACCCGCACTCTGAAAACCCGGTCTAACCTTGTTTTCGTGTCGTGACAGGTCTTCCAATCATCACCGAGCCAGACGGGGCAAGCGGATAACAAACAGGTACAAAATCGGACCGAAGTTGACCAATTATGCCTGATTTTAGGTATACCGGTCGATGGTACCGGATGATGGTACCGGTCGACCGGTATGGCCTGCACAGCTATGTGCGGGAATTTGGAAATTAGTCTCTGCGGGTCCCGCTTTCCTGATTTTGAATCCTAAAAGTTTTCTAATCCTAGTAGGGTTACTAAACCCTATTTCTAGCCTATAAATACACCCTTAAACCCCTCAAATCCTTTCCATTGTCTCTCACAAACCCTAGAGAAGAGAAAGAGCTTGGAAAGGAGAAGGAGCTAGGAAGAAGAAGGAGGTGCCGCCATTACCGTTTGACGAAGCTCACGCTACGCCTGTCAACGGTAAGTGTTTGAATCCCTCTTCTTACCCTATGTTAGTTGTGTGGGTGGATCAATACCATGCAAAGTAGGTATTGATCTAAAACCCTAAATGGGCCAATAAACCCTAAGTTGCCGTCAAACCCTAGATTTGAGTTTTGAGATGATATTCACCGAAACGAGACTTGAATGAGTTGGGGATAATTCTAACTCAAAGCCTAGACTTAGAATGGATAGAGGAAACCCTGAAAATCCATGGAGGATGGTCGACGGCAGTCGAAGAACCCATGTATGGTCTTCCGGAAACATACCGGTCGACTATACCGGTTGCACATAGTGCGACCAGTATGTTGCGACCGCTACCTCTCGGGAGGTTGATTGTGGGGGACCGGCTGACCATACCGGTCGCCAGTGTTTTCCACAGAGCTGCGACCGGTACATGCCACCGGTCAGCTCTGTGAGGGTATTGTGTGATCTCTGTTGGTTTTCGACCGACATGAAATCCTAAATAATATATTCTAATGAAACCCTAATATTATGTAGGACGCTGTGACTTGTCGTTTGGATCTTGCGACGTGGAGCAAGTAATCAAACGAGCGTCAGGTAAGGGAATCTGACCTAAACCTAATAATTAATGGACAGTAAATCGTTGTTAATCATTGAATACCTATGATGTGATGTTTGTGCATATTCACATGCCATCCTTTACTTTCAGCTATTATTATTGTTCATGCATTCATAGGATGTGATTGTTAGGCATGTGATTGTTTTCGTTGGTGTGTGGAGTGGGGCATGGGCCTAGGATCGCTCTTCACACTAACACCTTTTGTAGTATTCTGTCTTAACATGCTTGGTACGGGTGGGGTATTAGGGGAAGATCATGGTACGGTGGTCTCCGATATTGATGTTGTCCCGGCCATCGTTGGGTGGTACTGAGGATTCTGAGTTTTTTTTTTTTTTTTTTGTGTTTGGTTGTGGGGCGGGGGGTCTTTTCCCTCTCACATTTCTCCCCCTCTCTTTTTTTTATTATTTTTTTTTTTTTTTTTTTCTTTTAATTTTTTTTTTTTTTTTTTTTTTTTTTTTTTTTTTTTTTTTTTTTTTTTTTTTTTTTTTTTTTTTTTTTTTTTTTTTTTTTTTTTTTTTTTTTTTTAAAAATATTAAAAAAAAAAAAAAAAAAAAAAATTTTAAAAATAAAAAAAAAAAAAAAAAAAATAAAATATAAATATTTTTTTTTTTTTATTATTATTTTTTTTTTTTTTTTTTTTTTTTTTTTTTTTTTTTTTTTTTTTTTTTTTCTTTTTTTTTTTTTTTTTTTTTTTTTTTTTTTTTTTTTTTTTTTTTTTTTTTTTTTTTTTTTTTTTTTTTTTTTTTATTAAATAAAAATTATTTTTTTTTTTTTTTTTTTTTTTTTTTTTTTTTTTTTTTTTTTTTTTTTTTTTTTTTTTTTTTTTTTTTTTTTTTTTAAGGATGTATGGATTTTATAGTTTATGTTTGGATTTGAATAATTAGATATTTTATTATCAATAGATACTCTCAGTTCATTCTATTTAAAGTTTTCCATTTATATATTTATATTCTCGATTGTGGTTATGTGTAATTAGTTTGTATGGGTGGACACGGCCTATTCGAGATCACTGGTATGAACCATTGGTTCAATGATGGTTCACTCACACCGTTACGGTTGGAAGAATTGGGGTGTGACATGAATAGGGAACAATGATTGGATTTTCCTAGGGGCTGAATGAACGTCTCTTCCTTAATCCCCTTAGAGGTGAATAGGGAACGATGATTGGATTTACCTAGGGGCTGAATCTCTCCTTAATTCAGGGGTGAATCGAGAACTATGATTGCATTTGCCTAGGGGCTGAATCTTTCCTTAATTCTGAGGTACATTGAGAACTATGATTGGAATTGCCTAGGGGCTGAATCTTTCCTTAATTCTGAGGTACATTGAGAACTATGATTGGATTTGCCTAGTGGCTGAATCTTTCCTTAATTCTGAGGTACGTTGAGAACTATGATTGGATTTGCCTAGGGGTTGAATCTTTCCTTAATCCTGAGGTACATTGAGAACAGTGTTTGGACTTGACTAGGGGCTGAATCTTTCCTTAATCCTGAGGTACATTGAGAACTATGATTGGATTTGCCTAGGAGCTGAATCTTTCCTAATCCTGAGGTACATTGAGAACTATGATTGGATTTTCCTAGGGGCTAAATCTTTTCTTAATCCTGAGGTACATTGAGAATAGTGATTAGATTTGCCTAGGGGCTGAATCTCTCTTTAATTATGAGATGAACTGAATATGATATTTGAGTAAGCCCAAGGACTAACTGTACAGGAATATTGTAAACCTTTTCAGGTATAGGTGCTTGTCGCTACCTAAACTGAATGCTCTATTGGACTAGATTGGCTGAGTTACTGATTGTGTTCCCAAATCTGGTTGCCTTTTTTCTTACAAAATTTGATGTTCAATAAAGATCTAGATTCATGACTTCCATTGATTCATTTAGAAAGATAACATGGACGGATCTCAAGGTGGGAGATCAAGACAATTCCCTAGTTGTAGGGGCCTCTCACCCTAAAAGGGTGGATATGGTTGCAGTTTGATTCTCTTTTCCAAAGGCATTGAAATCTAATGGATAAATATCAAGATTCTAGACATCTAGAGGAATGGAAGAAGTCACATGCAATCAAAGATGACTTAACCAAACAAAGTTAGCTCCCCCATAAGGGAGATTGGGTAAACATTATCTGAGTCAATTTAGTTGAATTTGGTTAAGCCATGTGTTTGGTCTTGGGACCTCGTGATTCCAAAAATGGATAATCTGCGGTACCAAGGTCTGGCCACTTGGGTTACCGAATTTCAGTGAAATTGAAATGGATATATTAATCCGTCATCCTTATTAGGGATGGTTAGCAAAAGTGGTTCATGGAGGAACAAACTAGTAAATTTCTTCTTGACCATGGTATCTGTGTCTTGATAGGGATTTTCTGCTCGTTTTTAGAAATCGACGTGTTAACAATGAGAGATTCGACACATCGAGCTTACTTAATGGAGGGTGTATAGTGACTGTCTACTATGATGTAGAACAGGTGTATACGCCTCATACTCCCAATGGGTGAGAGTTCAAGATGATTATCGTGTTGATTCTAACATGTTGAACAATCGATGACAAAAAGGGGCAAAAATTCGAAGTCTTGAGCATGGATGTCATGGTTAAGCAAGATTTTACAAGGTTAGTTCAAGGATGAACAAAAAATAACAAACATTGGGCTACAATCTAGGTTAGGACAGAAAAGGCCACCTTGACAAGGACGGGGTAACCTATCACCGAATACACGATGAATAATCGGCCCCCAATCCCTTTATATACTATGTTGCAAGAATCAAGCGACGTGAAGTAGCGTAACGCATTCCCAGGCGGACCCAAGAAACGCTCGTTAGAGGCTGCTCGCCGATCGTGATCTTACAAAGTACAGGCCAAGGTTGTGTGTTTCGCCTAGCGGGCTGCCCCATATGCATGGGACCCGATTCGGTTACTCGCATGAATGTGTGACTGAACCATTCCCCCCAAAACAATATTATTCAAGCATAAATATAGTATCTTAAGAGCTAGCATCCAATTCACACAAGGAAAGTTTTCATTTAGGAGTTTGACGTTTATATCCCCAGTAAAGTCGCCACTGTGAGGACAAAGATCAAAGATCATAATCTTTTTTTAGAAGTCGCCACCTAGATTAAGGTCTAGGACCATAGAAATGTGAAATCTCACCCCAAGGTAAAACTTCGATTGACTCATGACCCTTAGATTGAATTTCTGGTCCATCAGAGATTGGGTAAGCGTCAAGTTACGGTTAAGTGAAAAGGTTTAAGCACCCAAACTGCCCAATCGAAATCGGTCTTCTATGCTTTTCCTATGCTAGAGTCTATCTATTAAACCATACCAAACCAAGTGGTTTGATATCATTGAACCGAATCTTTATCCATTAAATTGCCTATGTATCACGGAAATATTCCAAAAATCAGGTTCACCATCGTAGTTCAGGTGTGATTAAAGTTTATGAATGTGATTTATGCTTGTGCATGATTAAGTTCATTGTTCAAGTTGAAGTTTATGCTTGAAAGGTTGAGAAATCCTATGGGTTAGGATCTGGATAGTCCATGTAATCTGATAGATAGTCCTAGGGGATCTAAGAATGGATAACCATTTTTGGGTTTGAATGTGGATAACCCTATTTGGGTTGGAATATGGATAATCCTATTTGGGTCAAAATGTGGGTAAATATCTTAGTGGATCTATGGATAGTTTGAGTGGACTAAGGTGTGGATCCAAATTTGGGTTTCTCCCAAATGGCCTACATATCCTAGGGTTTGCCCTAGGAATCAGAATCCGTATAGTTCGGGCATGATGAGTGGATATCCTAGTGGATCTATGGATAGTCTGAGTGGACTAAGGTGTGGATCCGAATTTGAGATTCTCCCAAATGGCCTACGTATCCTAGGGTTTGACCTAAGAATCAGAATCCACGTAGTTCGGGCAGGGTGGACATCCTAGTGGATCTATGGATAGTCTGAGTGGACTAAGATGTGGATCTGAATTTGGGATTCTCACAAATAGCCTACGTATCTTAAGGTTTGCCCTAGGAATCAGAATCCACATTGTTTCGGCCCAAATCCATCCCGTTGGCCCACCAAGCTGACTGGACCTACAAGACAAGCAAAGACAAGGGGAGGAGGTGGGCCTGTGGCTCCGTGTCTACTCCGATGCCAAAGTTAGGGCTCTGTAAACTGTTGATGGGCTCGGTGTCGAGCCCACAATAATATTTAAATGTATGTGGGGTAGGTGTGAGATTCTCCGTCCCAGGTGGCAAGAATCCCAAGATGAGTAATGAGTAATAAATGTTCTTGTACCTGAATTCTTGAGATTTGCCCTATTTATAGTGAATAGTGTATTTTCCTGTAATACCACTTCTGCCCCTTGCTCCTATGTTTGAGTTTGTAAAAGATGCTTTCTTATGTCCAATCAGGAACATCCACGTGGAAGGGGGTTGAATCTTATGTGTCGTGGTTCTATTGACAGTGTGGCAGAATTCCCTAACACTCGCCTCGTTGCCCTGCTGAATCTGTAGGGTTCGGCTGAGCAAAGAAGAACGATGGAAATGCCCCTTAACAACTTGCATTGTTGCTCTGTTAAGCCCGCAATGTCACACCCCAATTCCGCACTATTTAGAATGGTGTGATGAACCTCTAAATAAGCATTGTCCCACCCTTGTCCTATAGGAGTACCCCCGCAGTTATCCAAACTTATACATCCACAATCATAATCAAAGTAAATACACAATAGCGAAAATCTTATAAATAAATGAACTGAGAACTAAGATGATATCAGTAATTTAATAGCAAATTATTCTGTATTCAACTGAGACATAAAAATTAAAATACCAAATACATGTCTTAATAAATCCAATGAAAGAACTATAAAATATCTAATCAAATACACACGAGTTGCACTCGCAAAAGGAGTCGTGTGTATCATCTTCAGGTCCAGCGTCCATTGCTGCTATATTCCCGTACGCAGACGCGTTCATATAATCTTCAACTGTGTAACCTGCATCATCAACTAAAAATATTCGACGTCGAGGGGTGAGCACACAACACGGCTCAGTGAGTAGCCAAAATAATGCAACATTACATATGCATGCACATTCATTTATCTCTTTGGTCTGGTTTATAGTTTGCAATGCGCAATAGAAAAGTTGGGTGGTCAAAGGTTAACGTTTATTGACACCGCCTCTATACACAGGGTGTGGAAGTCCGCCCGAAGGTTAACGTTTATCGTCGTCCCCATCTACCCTACCATAACATTATACAACAAAGGTTAACGTTTATTGCTATATAATGCTATACCAATATGTAAGCCCCTATTAGTGAGGGCTTGCAAACTGGGCTCGCTACTAACCAATCCTAATGCTAAACAGTGTATCCAAGGCCTCACCCCAGCATCCCTCAGAATGTCCATAGAGATAGAGCTAAGGCCCCCCGATAGAGTCAGAGACTACAAGGACCGAGACCACCTCCCCTGATACCCTACGACACAATAGTTCTGCTAAGGTAATGGCGATACGACGATGTCAATGCACAAGACTTGAGTTAGAGATAGAGCTAAAGTGCTGAGACCCGCCAAAGGTTAATGTTTATTGACGTTCTCATCACACCTCCCCTGATACTCACTCGCATCAAGCACATCAACCACACACATACAAGCACATGCATATTCCTATCATCATCATCATCATTATGTTATAAACGATAAAGTAAATAGCATGAACAAATAATAAAAATATTGGATGGCATGCTGTATGCACATTACAAACATATTCGCATAGAATCAAGCATGGCATAGGACTCAAGAAAAGAGAAAACAGTTTATCATTAACCAATTTAGTTTGGGGTTAAGGTTCCTCACCTTAGCTTGCTAAAAGATATTTTTTCAAGCTTTAAAATCACCTTTATACTGTTATTATATTGCTAGAAGACCTAACAAAGTCGATAGAATTTAATTAGAATTAATTTGGAATTTAAAAACCATTCTGTCAACTGAGGGTCGATGCTAGGGTCGATGGGTCTATCGACCCTCCCCTCTTTCTGGACTTCCCGAATGCTGAGGGTTGATGGTCATAAACACCTAGGGTCGGATGGTCTATCGACCCTCGGTGCAACCCTTGGTGCACTCTGGTCTAATTTCCACTTTTAATCCATTCTTCGTGTTTGGGGTCCTATGGCTTTCTTCCTACATTCACTCAACATTCATTCCATGGTCTAGAACCATGTATAAACCATCTAAATAGTTTTCGTGCATCCTCCTATGGTTTTCCATGAAAACCTAACCATAGCTTAATGGTTTGGGTTTCTCCGAGATTACTCTCTCTTCAATAATTATCCTAAGGTCTGTAGAAACTCATGGAATTAGTATCCATACCTGAGAAGATTTCTTTTCCTCTGAAATTCTCTTCCTTTTTGCTAGGTTCTCTTCCTTGCCTCTCTTCTTCCTCTTTTCCTTCTCCTCTCTTTCTCTCAATTCAATTAGGGTTATGAAAGTAGTGAAAGTGGCTTAGGGACATCCTTTAAATATGCTATAAACATCCTAAAATAAGCCCCTTTGAGATTAGGAAGGAATCCAATCGAAAATCTCGAAGTTTCCTATTTTCTATTTTCGGCAGGATACGAGGGTCGATGGGAGGGTCGATGATCCCGTCGACCCGATGGTCTTAAGCTGTCCGACCCTCCCTTCAAAACTGAGGGTCTGACTTTCTGTTTTGGGAGGTCCGACCGTGCTTAGCTGGGTGCGCGACCCTCCCTTAAAATAAAGTGTTTTTGGGTCGATTTGATACCTGGGATCTCGATCTCCTTCATGCCCTTGGTCCATTTGACTCGACCATGATGGGTAAACCTGGTTCAAGGTGGTAAGACCGGGTTAGATTGACACGGGTCTTACAACTCCCCCCAACTTATAAAAATTTCGACCTCGAAATTGTACGTACCTTCTGAATCAAATAAGTGTGGGTATTGTTTCCGCATAGCATTTTCTTCTTCCCATGTAATTTCTTCCATGTCTCTACTTTTCCATATGACCTTAACATAGTAGATATCTCTGTTGCGTAGACGTTGAACCTTTCGGCTGGTGATTTCTGTTGGTGTTACTTCGAATGTCAAATCATCAGTCAATTCCAGAAAATCTACTGTCAAGACATGCGTTGGGTCTTTGACATACTTCTTCAATAGGGAAATGTGAAATACGTCATGCACACTTGACATAGATGGTGGTAGTGCTAATTGATAAGCCACTTTTCCACGCTTAGCTAGAATTTCATATGGTCCGACATATCTTGGACTTAGTTTTCCTTTCTGCCCGAACCTCTTCAATCCTCGCATAGGCGATACCTTCAAAAATACTTTAACACCTACGGCGAACTCTAGATCCCTTCGTCGAGTATCTGCATATTGCTTCTGACGGTTCTGAGTTGTTCTTACTCTTTCCTTGATGATGTCGACCACTCGACAAGTCTCTTCAACAAATTCCGGCCCAACAATACTACGTTCTCCAACTTCTTTCCAAAACAAGGGAGTTCGACACTTCCCGCCATACGAAGGCTTCATAAGGTGACATCCGTATAGTAGCCTGATAGCTGTTATTGTAAGCGAACTCGATCAATGGCAACTTTTCGTCCCATGATCCTTTGAAATCAATCACACATGCTCGTAGCATATCTTCTAGAATCTGGATTGTACGTTCTGACTGTCCATCTGTCTGTGGGTGGAATGCAATACTAAACTTCAATGTCGTACCCATAGCCTTTTGCAGTCCCTCCCAAAATTTAGAAGTAAATCGTGGATCTTTATCGGACACAATGCTTTCTGGAACACCATGTAACCGAACAATATTATCCACATACAGCTTTGCTAACCTTTCTAGTGTATATTGGGGTCGTATTGGTATGAAGCAAGCTGTTTTAGTAAGACGGTCCACAATCACCCAAACTACGTCAACTACTCGAGGAGTCAATGGTAGTCCTGTGACGAAGTCCATTGTGATGCAGTCCCATTTCCATGCTGGTTCTGGTAATGGCTGTAAGAGTCCTGCGGGTCTTCGTCGTTCAGCTTTTACTTTCTGACAATTTAGGCATTGAGACACGAACTTAGCTACATCTGCTTTCATTCCCCTCCACCAATATAATTTCTTCAGATCATGATACATTTTTGTAATTCTAGGATGTATTGAATAGATGGTGGTATGGGCTTCTTTCATCAGTCGGTGTCTAATGTCCCTACTTTCTGTTTCAGGTACACATATTCTCCCTTTATATTTCAGTACCTTCTCGTCATCCAAGGTGAACTCAGGGTTGGTCCTACCTTTCTCAATATCTTCTTGTACTGTTCTCAGATAAGGATCTGATTTGATAACTGTCTTCACTTCGTCCACTATATCCGGTATAATCTTCAATGCCGCGAACATGTTCGAGAACCGATGAATAAACCCTTGGTTGGCTGATTCATCTGTTGTATCTATCACATACTGCTCGTTGCCGTGATTGAACACCATTCCATTGGTACACATTGCTGCATTCGTGCTAACTTCTCCTTGAGATTTTATCATTGCTTTTCTGCTCAATGCATCCGCTACCACGTTCGCTTTTCCCGGATGATACTGGATATCGCAATCATAGTCTTTCAATAGTTCCAGCCACCTTCTTTGTCTCATATTCAACTCCTTCTGATTAAATAGATAAGTAAGACTTTTATGGTCCGACTTAATCTGAAATTTCTCCCCGTATAGGTAATGTCTCCATATCTTGACCGCATGTACTACTGCCGCTAACTCCAAATCATGAGTGGGATAATTTTTCTCATGCACCTTTAACTGTCTTGAAGCATAAGAAAATACTTGCTCTCCTTGCATAAGCACACATCCTAATCCCAATCCCGATGCATCAGTGTATAAGGTAAATGTCTGTCCTGGAACGGGAATGGTCAAAATCGGAGCGGATATCAATCTGGTCTTCAGTGTTTGAAAACTCTTTTCACACTTATCCGTCCATACAAATTTTTCACCTTTCTTGGTCAAACTGGTGAGAGGTACGGCAATCCGAGAATAGTCTTCTACGAATCTCCGATAATAACCAGCTAGTCTCAGAAAACTTTTAATTTCTGAGACGCTCTTTGGTGCTTCCCACTTTACAATAGCCTCGATCTTGCTGGGATCCACTTTGATTCCTTCAGCGGATACGACATGGCTAGGAATGCGACTTCACTTAGCCAAAACTCGCACTTTGAAAATTTGGCATATAGCTTCTCTTTCCTTAACCGCTGTAGGGCTGCGTTTAGGTTCTTGATATGGGTTTCCTTGTCCTTGGAGTATACCAATATATCATCAATAAATACTATCACCGACGTATCCAACATATCGTGGAAAACTCGGTTCATAAGTTCCATGAACGTTGCCAGTGCATTAGTTAATCCGAAAGACATCACCAAAAATTCATAATGTCCATATCTGGTCCTGAATGCTGTCTTCGGAATATCACCTTCTTTGATCTTCAGCTGATGATAGCCCGATCGAAGATCGATCTTAGAAAATACTTTTGCTCCTTGTAACTGATCGAACAAGTCATCGATCCTGGGTAGGGGGTATCGATTCTTGATGGTCAGTTTATTCAACTCTCGATAGTCGATACATAATCAAACGCTACCATCCTTCTTTTTCACGAACAGTACCGGTGCTCCCCATAGAGATATACTGGGTCGAATATAACCATTGTCTAGTAGTTCTTGTAGTTGAACTTTTAATTCCTTTAGTTTATTAGGAACCATTCTATAAGGTGCCTTTGATACTGGTGCGGCTCCAGGTATCAGGTCTATTACAAACTCTGTGGCACGGTCGGGTGGTAATCCGGGTAGTTCCTCCGGAAATACGTCAGGGTAATCTCGTACGACATCGATATCTTCCATTCGTGGGGCTTCTTTGGTTAGGTCGACCACTGATACTAAATACCCGACTGCTCCCTTTTCAAGGCACTTCTTAGCCTTTAATGCTGAAAGTATGAGCTTGCGTCTCCGGGGAAGTTTGGTTCCCGAGAAACAGAATTCTACCCCTTCTTTGTCTTTGAATGTTAGCTTCTTTTTGGCGCATAAAAAATTTGCAGAATGCCGAGCTAACCAGTCCATTCCCAAGATGACATCAAAGTCTGCCATCTCAAGTTGTATCAAAGTTGCATCTAGGATCTTCTCTCCAATGAGAACTTGACATGGTCCATAACCCTTTTCTAATTCCACTTCTAACCCCATCGGTGATCGTACAAGTAATTTGTAGTCCAATGTTTTGATGGATAATTTTGTCTTCTTTCCAAATGACACATATATAAATGAATGAGTAGCTCCTGAATCAAAGAGTACTCTGGCGGGTATGCCATTTATAGGTACAATACCTGTGATTTATCTTTACTTAGTCTACATGCACATTCAATGTAATTATAACTTTAAAAGTTTCAGTCATACCTGTGACCACATCGGGTGATGCGGCCGCATCTTTGGACGTAACAGCATATACCCGTCCCTGATGGAATTGCTTCTTGGGCTTTGGGCACTCTCTTGCCATATGCCCTGGTTGGTTGCAGTTATAGCACTTCGGGGCTTCAGAATTTGGCTTTGGCTGTGGTTGAGCTGCGGAAGTAGACTTTGGTGCAGTAGCAAAATTCTGAGGACGAAAAGGTTTATACATCCTATTATTGCCTCCGTTGTAGGAGTTTTCGGCTGGTCTCTTGATGCCTCTGTTCTGGGAGAAATAACTCTCCTTCTGGCTCGATTCGATCACTCGAGCAATCTGGACAGCTTCGTTGTAGATTTTCTTCTCTAAGCCCAGAACATTTTCTCTTATGCTTCCTCTTAGTCCCGCGACAAACCTACGGGTTTTGGTATCTTCTTCCTGCATACTAGCCGGTGCGAAGAAAAACAGCTCTTCATAGCGCCGTTGATACGAGTCTATGGACATCCGCCCTCGGTACAGACTCAAGAACTCTTTCTCCATTGAATCTCTGAAGCTTCTTGGGAAATACTTCTCGAAGAACGCTTCTTTATATATAGCCCATGTCAGTAGGGCGTGCTTGGTCAATAAGTACGTCTTTGTAGATTTTCACCAATGGTGTGCGTCGCCTTTGAGCATGAAGGTGGCGCATAGTACTTTCTCTTCCTCGGTGATAGTCATCATAAGGAAGTTCCTTTCCATCTCGTCTATCCAGTGTGCCATAGTGGATCAGACGGTTTGCCGTTGAATTCTCTGGGTTTCATCTTTAAAAATCTCTCCACTAGCCGGGAGTGATCCAGTTGATTTTGGTATGCCCCAAACATATGGGGTGGGTACTGATAGTTAGCCGGTGCTGCTTCCAGGACCTGCATTGGAATTGGTGCAGTCGGTTGTTAAGGTGTCTGTTGAGCTGGATGGTTACCCACCGGTGCTGCACTAGCTTGCCCAGTGTGCATGGTTGCAGCCTGAGTGGCTTGAAACATAACTCCCATTGCAAACTGCATTTGAGCTTGTGCGTGTTGCATCTGTTGCAGCTGCTGTGCCAGATTCATCACCACTGTTGCTAGCTTTGGTGGTGGAGGTGGCAACTTTGTAGGGTTTACCGGTTCTGGATTTTCCAGTTCATGGTTATTCTCTTGACTAGTCTCCTCCACGGGTGGTGGTGGTGGGACTGTGTTTCGGGTCTGTCAGGTCACTCTACGTCCAGACATATTTCCTTCTGAGATGGGTGGTGCCTGAAAATCATCAAAATCAGTGAGAAATCATTTATACTTCATGTAGGCACGCTAACCGATATAAAATTCAAAATCCCCAATTCCTTTTGTAAAAAAAATATTGTCTTTTCTATGTAGGGTCGATGGTATGTCCGACCCTTGGTATCCGACCCTAGGAATGACCTGTTCTTCCCGAGAGCTGAGGGTCGATGCGAGGGTCGGTGGGTATCCGACCCTCAGTCCGACCCTTGATTTTCTGTCAGATTCCCGAGAGCCGAGGGTCGATTGGAGGGTCGATCCGAGGGTCGATGGTGTCAGTCCAATTGTCCGACCCTCGGACCAAAAATCAGATTTTTAAGATCCAATTTTGGGTCATTTCTCCCTAGTCCTCCTCCGTTTTGACTCGTCTCTACTCTCTGAGTTGCTACAGTGCCACTCTACTGTTTTTGGTCGGTTTAACTCCGGGTTTTGACGTCCACGTCATCCTACAGGTATGTCTTCCCGTTTTTACCTGTTTTTAGGTTTTCTGTTCTAGGTTTTTGCCCGTTTAACTCCTATTTTTCAAATTATACTTTTTGCAACCGTAAAAATTCGATTTTTGTTCGGGGCTTTTATTATTGGTTTCTCGAGGAACAAAAGCCCTCAAAAATTTCTGAGTTTCATCGGTTGGTCATCGAGAAACTTGAAATTTTCTCTTTTTGCCCTAATTTGTCGACATTTTCGATTTTTCTTGAATTTCTTCAAATTGGACATCGCCAGTTAAAATTTCCTACTGCATGTGGGTTGTAGGATATGTTTTAACCTACGTAAGTTCTTGTGCCCACTTGTATGGTGAGAAATGGGACTTTATGGTCAACTTACGTCGTTATTAAATCAAATTTTAGATTTTTATCCTGCTAACTCCTTGTTTCTTTTCTCTTTCTTATTTTGCAGATACTATGGCCCGTACCAAAGTGCCAAGTTTGCGTGATCCACTTCGCTTCCGTTCGAATGAAGCCGAGGCACAGTATGCTGACTATGCCAGTAAGAAAGTGGAAGGGGGTCGCATGGTGAACTTGGCTAAGATAGCCTTGTTCAATGTAGAGGGAGCATTTGGTGATATGGGGTGGCTCCCTGTCATCACATACGACGCGTGCACATGTCCAGACTTGGTGCGCCAGTTCTATTGTAATCTCCAGGTGGTAGGGAATTACAATGATGTTGAACACGGTCAGGAGTTGCGCATCACCAGCTACGTCAAGGGGGTGCACATTTCTTTTGATTATCGGCAACTGGCCGATCTGTTGGGCATTCCCTATGATGGCCCTATGGTGTACTATGCGCCAGGAGAGCCACAGTTTGTTGAGATGGATATGAGGGCAGAGATCGACAACCAGTTGCTCCGTCCCGATAGATGGCAGATGAGAGGTTGCTACTTGCGTCTAGCTCCACGGGTCTTCTGCAAGATTATCCAGCATAATCTGATCCCGCAGAGTGGGCACTACGAGAGGGTGTCTCAGCTGACCCAGTTCTTGATCTACAGCATCTGCACTCATCAGCCAGTCTGCCTTCCTTACATCATCATGCGGACGATGATTAGTGCCACATTGTCCGGTCATAGGGGTAATCTACCCTATGGACGCATGATTACAGTGTTACTGATCCGTCTGGGGGTGAATCTGGTAGATGAGAAGATCCAGGAGAAGACCTTCTCGTCGCCTCTAGATTGGGAGGCTATCTGCAAGATGGGGATGCGAGATGCAGAGGTTAGCGATGAGGAGAGGAACATGATGGTGCGCCCTCACACTCGGGTCGGGATGGCTGATGCTGAGGCTGCTGCTGCTGCTGCTAGAGCTCGTGGGGATCCGATCGACGATGACGATCGCATGTATATGGATGTCGACGCGATACCCCCGCCATCACCCACACATGCGGCTGGAGTTGGTACATCTTCTGCGGCGGCTCCTGCACCTGAGGCTGGTCCTTCTCATCCACCTTCTGATATGATGGAGATATTGCGTGAGCTCAGGGATGCTCAGCGCAGGTCTGATTTGAGGATGGATGAGCTGTTGGATGCTCAGCACGCATCAGACGCTCGGATGGGAGAGCTCCTAGAGGTGCAGCGTATGACTGATCAGAGGATCGCCGGTCTCACAGCTAGTCTCCAAACGACCCAGACCCAGGTGGCCTGGTTGACTAGGGTCTATGCTGAGGACTATGACAGAGATCGTGAGGCCCCGCCTCCTCCTTCACCTCCAGCTTCTTGATTTGTACTTTACTTTTCTTGTACTACAGAGTAATTGTCCGGGTTGTGGACTGTACTCTGCTTTAGCGATGTATATACGTTTTGTTTCTTTTACTCATTGTATGTAACTTGTTTTCCCTTTAATAGATGCATTATTCTCTTTTTAATTTGGTTTCAATCATCACTTGTGCTTACAGTGTGTTTGTATTAAAGCTTTTAATTTATCCTATCTCAGTTCACAATGGTCTTGAATGTGAGTCAGTTCGGCGGGCAAGGCCTGAGATGCTCCGATACCAAGTTGTCACACCCCAATTCCGCACTATTCAGAATGGTGTGATGAACTGCTAAATAACCAACGGTTCAACCAGGATCTTTAATAGGCTATCCCCGCGTTATCCAAACTTACACGGATCTACAATCATAATCAGAGTAAATACACAATAGCGGAAATCTTATAAATAAATAAACTGAGAACTAAGATGATATCAGTAATTTAATAGCAAATTATTCTGTATTCAACTGAGACATAAATATTAAAATACCAAATACATGTCTTAATAAATCCAATGAAAGAAACCTATAAAATATCTAATCAAATACACACGAGTTGTACTCGCAAGAGGAGTCGTGTGTATCATCTTCAGCTCCAGCGTCCATTGCTGCTATATTCCCGTACGCAGACGCGTTCATATAATCTTCAACTATGTAACCTGCATCATCAACTAAAAAAATTCGACGTCGAGAGGTGAGCACACAACACGGCTCAGTGAGTAGCCAAAACAATGCAACATTACATATGCATGCACATTCATTTATCCCTTTGGTCTGGTTTATAGTTTGCAATGCGCAATAGAAATGTTGGGTGGTCAAAGGTTAACGTTTATTGACACCGCCTCTATACACAGGGTGTGGAAGTCCGCCCGAAGGTTAACGTTTATCGTCGTCCCCATCCACCCTACCATAACATTATACAACAAAGGTTAACGTTTATTGCTACATAATGCTATACCAAAACGTAAGCCCCTGTTAGCAAGGGCTTGCAAACTGGGCTCGCTACTAACCAATCCTAATGTCAAACAGTGTATCCAAGGCCTCACCCCAGCATCCCTCAGAATGTCCATAGAGATAGAGCTAAGGCCCCCGGTAGAGTCATAGACTACAAGGACCGAGACCACCTCCCCTGATACCCTACGACACAATAGTTCTGCTAAGGTAATGGCGATACGACGATGTCAATGCACAAGACTTGAGTTAGAGATAGAGCTAAAGTGCTGAGACCCGCCAAAGGTTAACGTTTATTGACGTACTCATCACACCTCCCCCAAATTCCTATCGATATGGATTAGATGCTGTCGTGCTATTCTCGTTGTGGGAGACTGATGCTGGTGTTGAATTTGGGGGCACGGGTATCGATGCGGGCACTACGGTGCCGATGTCAAACTAGGGGTGTGGTACCGATGTGGGCGCCGCGCCCAATACTACTCGGTCACATCTGAGGAAAGATACCGATGTGGTCACGGGATTTACACATGACCCAAGTTGCATTGGAGGTCCGATGTGACTAGACCAATGTGGGCACTGCGGCCAGTTCACATCGATCAGATCTGAATGAAGTTGCCTATGTGGTTACGGGATTCGCACGTGACCCAAGTTGTATCGGAGGTCGATGTGACTAGACCGATGTGGGCACTGCGGCTAGTTCACATCGGTCAAATCTAAAGGAAATTGCCGATGTGGTGATGGGATTCCCACATGACCCAAGTTGTGTCGGAGGTTCGATGTGACTAGACCGATGTGGGCACTGCGGCTAGTTCACATCGGTCAAATCTGAAGGAAGTTGCCAATGTGGTCATGGGATTCAAACGTGACCCAAGTTGCGGCGGTGTCCGATGTGACTTGACCGATGTGGGCACCGCGGCCAGTTTACCTCAGTCAAATCTGAAGGAAGTTGCCGATGTGGTCACGGGATTCACACGTGACCCAAGCTGCGGCTGTGTCCGATATGACTTGACCGATGTGAGCTCCGCGGCCAGTTCACATCGGTCTATATGAAGAAGATACTCCGTGGTGGTCACAGGATTAGCACGTGATCCGAGGCGATTGGACCGAAGAGGGCACCGTGGCCAATGCACATCGATCTATTTGAAGAAGATACTCCGTGGTGGTCACGGCATTAGCACGTGATCTGAGGCCGAGGTGAGCACTACGGTCGACATATGTCGGTCCTTATGAAGAAATGCACCGATGTGGTCACGGGATAGGCACGTGACCTATGTTTCTTTGAAAAAATATTGAGGATGGATCCGATGTAACGGGGCCGAGGTGGGCACTACGGTCGAAATATGTCTGTCCTTATGAAGAAATGCACCGATGTGGTCACGGTATAGGCACGTGACCTATGCTTCTTTGAAAAAATCTTGAGGATGGATCTGATGTGATGGGGCCGAATTGTAATGGATTCGGATCTGGTTCCGGATCCGGGTAAAGAACATGCATAACGTAAAGCGGGACCCGGTTGACGGACCCGGGAAGCGTCGTCGGTAATAAATGCACCGCTTTAGCATTCCAATAGCGAGGTGCCACGTGGAGTGCCTTCAGTAGATAGCATATATAAAGGGGTGGTGGGGTATTGAGGGCCCTCATTCTGAAGAACTATTGCTCATGTCGGCTTTGTGACATCGGTTTTCGACACCGATTCGGTGACATCAGCGCAGTAACATCAGCTTGGCTTTGGAAGTTCGTTGGCTCGTAATCAGTAAGTTTTCCTTAACTTCGTTTTCTTAACCATGGTTGATGGGGGTAGGGACACCGATATGGAAGTAAACATCAAGACATTGGGGTCGTCCCCTACCAGCAGTAGCTCGACTTCGTCTGGCAGTGGGTCGAGTACTAGTTCATCAGCAAGAGTATCTACAGATCGGGTATCCGAAGGCGGTCCCGAGACGGAGTTGAGGACAGAGGAGTCCATTGAGCGAAGTAGAACTCCGTCTCGGAACATCAGCAGGTCAGGAACATCTTCAAGCCTATCTCGGCAAGAACTATTGCCAGGGGTCTCGACACACGAGCTAGGATCTGAGGTCATTCATGAGGCCCGTGAGGAGTCCGATGCCCCTTCAGAGTTTGACGCAAGGGAAGAGGTCTGTCTTTTGACCAAGGCCAAATTTGATAGGCTTCGGGAGCGGTATCAAATACCCGACGATGTGGAGATCCGGATGCCAGCCCCTGGGGACAGAGCCTGCTGGAGTCGTCGCTCGGAGATTTGTGTAAACATTGAGATGTTCAAGGCTAGGTTCCACGTGCCGATACCGCGACTGGTTACCGAGATACTGCAATACTACCAGGTTGCCCCGATCCAGCTGATGCCCAACTCTTGGAAAAATATGATTGCCTTCGTCGTCTACTTTAGAAATTTAGGGCATAGGCCAACGCTGAACATGTTCCGGGCTATGTTCACCTTCAATGACTATTGCAAGAGGGGGTGGTATTACTTCGCCAAGAAACCTGACTTTGATGACCTTTTGGCCGACAAGCCCACATCGATCAAACTCTGGAAGAACAAGTTTTTCTACATCCGGGGTGAGAATGTGGTGCTGGAGAACGTTTGGAAAAAGTTAGATGCGGAACCGCGGAATACCGACGTGCCCCTACTGCCAGAAGAGTCCAAGCTGCTGCGGTGAGCTGGTCAGTCAGAGGGGACTCCCATCCGGGTTGCCGACCTGAGGAACCCCCTACTTTTATATGAGAACAGACTGCGTGAGTATCTCCCTTGCCGTAGTGTATGCTAATATTGACTTACTAACTCCAGCTGATTCGACCTTTGTATGTTGCAGTGATGTTGTCCAAGGAATATCTAATGGAGTTGCGGAGGAAGGAGGCTGCCAAGGAATAGGAGGCATCAGCGAAGAGGGCCCATGATGAGCATGGAAAGAAGGCCGTGTCAGACAGGCGCAGTGGCGAGGGGGACGCGGTGCGAAAAACCTTGAAAAGATCACGTAAGACATCCCCTGACTCTGCATTGGCCGATGCGGCCCAGATCTATGCAATGCCCCTAATCCATCGGCATCGTGCTCTTGACTTTTCAAGAAAGGGGACTGTTGTGGAAGCTCCTCAGGTCATTCTCGTGCTGGCTGAATCGGCGGGAACCAGTGGGGACAGGCATCCCACTCCTCTACGCCCCCAACAGCACTCGGCATCCCCATGCGTTAGGCCGAGGGAGTATCTGGGGCAGGGGGGACATGAGTGAGTTTTGCCGTATTCCTCTCACCGGCCCCCTACCCTGGAGATAGACAGGCGATGAGCAGGCATTCCGCCCCGACTGGGACTTGACCGAGGATGACAAGGCCATGGGCGACATTCGTGCCGCTCGAGAGCTGATGAAGGGGGCCATTCTACCCCGGGACTAGGAGTTGGTGCAGGATCTGCCCACACCATCCTTGATATCGGGTGCCGATACCCTAGCTGTGTCGGTAAGTTGATGTCCTTGCTCCCTTGACCCCTTTCCAACCAGCTATGTGCCTAACCCTTGCTTGTTATCTTGGCGCAGCTCGGGGTGTACGTGGAGACACTAAAGCAGCATGCCGAAAAGACGGCGAAGGACTTGAGCAAGACAGACCGTAAGCTGCATCAGGCCGAGGAGCAGAGGGAAGATACCAAGACTCAGCTTCGCTCTAAGGAATGGGAGGTCACCTCTATGATGGCCGACCTCGCTAAACTCCGGACTGAGGTGGAGGCTATGCGGGAGGAGAGAGTCCGTTATCAGGAAGCGGAGAAGGCTCCGAAAGAGCTGATTGCCAAGCTGCGGTCCACCGTTGAAGCTGCCAACGAGCGAGGGACAAAGTTCAAGGAGGCGTTCCTTAAGGCTCGATCCATAGCCGCCGGGGTAGTCCGCCTATATCAGAAGTCGGAGGACTTCAAGGAGCTGGTGGGAAGGTGCTCTCTTCATAGCTTCACCCAGGGGGCTTTGGCGTTGAAAGAGTATGTAGATGAAAAGGTTCCCGGGATGGACTATGCCGACGCAAAATTCCTGAGGCCTGTCAACGTGTCGGTTGAAATACCAGAGATGGACGACGCTGAGATTCTTTGGCAACTGGCAGAGGTGTTTGAAGGAGAGGATCCTCCCCCTTCTCCTGTTGGCGACGATGAAACTCCAACTACTCCCCAGGCTGGTACGGCTTCTCCCATAGGTCCTCCTCGCACTCCTGGTGGTTCTCCTTCGCGAACAGCTGACGAAGCCGGCAGCAGCGGGGTGATTCCCCAGGGCGAGGCCAGCTAGGGATGTGTCTATGTACCAATATATATATATATATATATATATATATATATATATATATATATATATATATATATATATATTTTTTTTTTTCTTTTTTTTTATTGTACCAATGGGGCGCCCCAGTGTCTTTGCTGTAAGGGGGGCCTCTGCTTATGAAATGTAGAATGAATGTTGAACTCTTTTTGAGCCTATGTGAATGTACGTTGTCTTTGAATGTCTTCAAGCTGTTGTCCTTTATTTCCTTGCGTTGTGTACGAGTTAAACGTGGGCTTGTCTGGTGTATGTCGATGTGCGGCCGTCTTCGACTAAGATTGGGGCTCAATCTACCCTCCTCGGCCAAATGTATTCACAAGTTGAACTCTTTTGGCCGTATGGGTCTCAATTGGGTGCGGAGCCGTATCTACCCTCCTCGGCCAAGTGTGTTCAAAAACTTGTGAACTCTTTTGGCTGTATGGGTCTTCGACCAAAGGTCGGGGCTCAATCTACCCTCCTTGGCCAAATGTGTCCACAAGTTGGTGAACTCTTTCGGCTGTATGGGTCTTCGACCAGAGGTCGGGGTTCAATCTACCCTCCTCGGCCAAATGTGTCCACAAGTTGGTGAACGCTTTCGGCCGTATGGGTCTTCGACCATAGGTCGGGGCTCAGTCTACCCTCCTCAGCCAAATGTGACCACAAGTTGGTGAACTCTTTCGGCCGTATGGGTCTTCGACCAAAGGTCGGTTCTCATTCTACCCTCCTCGGCCAACTGTGTTCACAAGTCGGTGAACTCTGTCGGCTGCATGGGTCTTAATTTGGGTTGGACCATTGTGACGTCGGGATGGAGACAATGTTGGAAGCCAAATGATCCTTTCCTTGTGCTGAAATGATGGCCGCAATGGCCAAGTTACATCATTAAAAGGAAAAAAAAAACTATTGGTAGAATGGGCGAAGGTGCTCCGCATTCCATGCCCGTGGTAAGGCTTTTTCGTCCATGTCGACTAGATGATACGCACCGCTCCGTAGTGCCTCTGTGACTTGATAGGGTCCTTCCCAGTTGGGAGCTAATTTTCCCTGATTGGTTGGGTCAGATGCGATTGTCCTTCGGATAACAAGGTCTCCGACCTTAAATGATCATTGCCGCACCCTCTTGTTGTAATGCTGGGCCGCTTGCTGTTGGTGAGCAGCTATCCAGATCTGGGCCTGATCTCTTGTTTCCTCTAGGAGGTCTAGGTTTACGCACAACCCTTCATCGTTGGAGGCAGGGTCATAGTTTGTGATCCTATGTGAGGGGATCCTCACCTCCAGGGGGACACATGCTTTAGTGTCGAAGGCTAGCCTGAAGGGGGATTCTCCTGTTGCCTTTTTTGGGGTTGTCTGATCGGCCCACAAAATGTGTGGCAGCTCATCTAACCATCGACCCTTGGCGCCCAACAATCGGGATTTGATGCCTTTAAGTAAAATCTTGTTGGTAGCTTTTGTTTGTCCGCTGGTCTGGGGTGCTTTACCGTGCCCCGTCAATGGTCAAAGCAGTGTTCTTTGCAAAATTCGGAGAAGGCCATGTTATCAAATTTCTTACCATTGTTGGTGATCAGCACCCGGGGAATACCGTAGCGGTAAACAATAGATTTTTTGAAAAATTCATGTATTGCGCTCTCCGGTATGTTGGACACTGCCTGCGCCTCGGCCCATTTGGTAAAGTAATCCACCGCGACCATGACGAATTTCCTTTGGTAGCGAGCAGAGGGAAACGGACCCATGATGTCCATTCCCCAGGTGGCGAAGGGAATTGGGACTGCTTCTATGGACCTCAGGGGGGCCGCTGGGAGGTGGGGAACTGGGCCATACATCTGGCACTTCCCACATTTCTTTACGTAGTCGATGCACTCCTTTCGCATCTTTGGCCAGTAATAGCCTTGACGCAATATCTTGTGAGCGAGGACTCTCTCCCCTTGATGTGCTCTGCAAATACCTTCATGAACTTCCTGGATAGCCAATGCACTTCTGAGAGGCGCAAGAACCGCAACAGGGGGAACGTAAGGCTTTCTTGTACAGAGTGTTTGCCTCAACCACGTAGTGGGTTGCCTTGGACTGTATCCACCTGGCCTCCTTCTTGTCTTCCAGTAGGGTGCCTTCTCGAAGAAATGAATAGATTGGGTCAATCCATGATGGCTCTGATGCTGCCGGTAGTACCCCTTTAGAGTTGGGATCCACTGTTGAATGTAAAAGAGTTTTGGTGTACACCGAATGATCCAGATCTGCCAAATCCGAAGTAGCCAATCTTGACAGGGAATCTACCAGTGTGTTCTGATCCCGAAGCACATGGCGCAGCGTAAAACTGTCAAAAACCGAGGCTGCCTCTTGCACCTTCCGCAAGTACACGGCCATACTGACTTTCTTTGCCTCGTATTCGTCGTTTACTTGGCGCACCACTAGCTGAGAGTCGCTGGACGCTTCTATCCTTCTGGCCACCAGGCGTAATCCGGCTATCAGGGCCTCGTACTCGGCGGCGTTATTAGACACCTGGAACATGAATCGAAGGGTATAGCGAATCTGAAATCCTTCGGGGCTGGTGAGTATGAAACCAGCACCACACTGAGTCTTATTCGATGCCCCATCGACAAACAGGGTCCAAGGATGCGAGGTGCTATCTTTGCTTGGGTTATCCGCTACCTCTTCCGTTTCTTGGGAGGAGATGACTCAATCAGAAAATCGGCCAAGGTTTGAGCCTTGATGGTCGTGCGAGGCTTGTAAGTGATATCGAACTCTCCCAGTTCGACAACCCAATTAATTACTCGGCCCGAGATGTCTGGTTTCAACAAAATTTTCTTGAGGGGCTGATCTCTTAGGAAGGTGATGGAATGTGCCTGGAAATACGACCTGAGCTTACGTGCAGATGTCACCAATGCAAGGGCAACCTTCTCGATGAATTTGTACTAAGTTTCAGCTTCCAGCAGAATTTTACTGACATAATAAATGGGACGCTGGACCCCATCGACCTCTTCGATAAGCACAGCGCATACTGCCATCGTAGATATGGCCAAGTACAGCTCCAATGTGTCCCCTACTTCGGGCTTAACCAACGTAGTAGGTTTTCAATGCCTCGAACGCCTGTTGACATTCGGCGGTCGATTGAAAGGTTTTGTTACCCTTAAGGGTTTGAAAAAATGGGAGACACTTGTCCGCCGAACTGGACATGAATTGGCTCAGGGCGGCCACTCGTTCGGTTAGCTCCTGCACTTCCTTTACTTTGGTCGGTGCCGGCATACTGAGGATGGCCATGATTTTCGAGGGGTTTGCTTCAATACCATGACTGAATCTGAGAAACATCCATGAGGTGACTCCAAAAGCGCACTTGGCGGGGTTGAGACGCATCCTGTGCTCTTGCAACACCCCGAAAGTCTCCTCTAAGTCTTTAACGTGGTCCTTCCCGACCAGGCTTTTTACGAGCATATCATCGACGTATACCTCCACGTTCCTTCCAATCTGCTTTGCGAAGATTTTGTTTACCAACCTCTGGTATGTGGCTCCAGCATTTTTAGGACCCAAGGGCATCACATCATAGAAAAAGAGGCCGCGGTTGGTGACAAAGGAAGTCTTCTCCGAGTCGACCGCATGCATTTGGATCTGGTTGTAGCTAGAATAGGCATCCATTAAGATTAACTGAGCATGTCTGGCCGTGGCATCGATGAGCTAGTCGATGCGAGGAAGGGGGAAACTGCCCTTAGGGCATGCCTTGTTTAGGTCAGTGAAATCAATGCAAATGCGCCATTTGTCCCCTGCCTTCGGAACCATGACAATGTTGGCAAGCCACTCCAGGTAGTGTATTTCTCTGATAAATTCTGCTTCCAACAATTTCCCTACTTCATCATCTATGAGACGCTGGCGAGACGCAGCGAACGTCCGCTTCTTCTGCCGCACGGGTCGGTGCCGAGGATCTACATTCAGGCAATGTTGTGCAACGTCTCGCAGGATTCCTGGCATGTCGGCCACGGACCAGGCAAAAATATCGGCATTTGCCCTTAAGAAACTTACTAGCTCTGTCTTCTGCGGTTTTGTAAGTGATGATCCGATCTGGATCATTCTCTCTGGGTTCTCCTCCACCAAAGGGACCTGGACTAGGTCCTCGACGGGTGCTCCTCTCTGCTGCTTGGGATCATCCCACAGGTCTTCGACATGCACCTGCAAGGCTTGGGCCGGCTTTTTGTAATCCGTGGGCTCGGCTGAATAACACTTTCGGGATACGAGCTGATCTGTCCGGCACTCCCCCCTCCTCTTGGTGTGGGGAACTTGATGACCAAATGTAATGGAGACGGGACCGACCTGAGCGCGATCATACCAGGCCGTCCCAGGAAAGCATTGTAAGATGAAGGGACATCGACTACTAAGAAGTTCATCGTGACCCTTAACTCCCGAGGGTAAGTGCCCGCCCTGACGGGCAACCTGATAGACCCCTTCACATTAACGAGGTCCCCCGAGAAACTGACCAAGGGATAACCTACGGGTAATAGACGCTTGTATGGAATTTCCATGCGCTGGAAGGCTTGCCAGTAGATGATATCAGCGGAGCTGCCTGTATCGACCATAATTTTGTGTACATCACTGTCCACTATCCTCAAAGTGATGACAATGGCGTCCACATGAGGCAGTTCCAGACCGCACAGATCTTCATCGCTGAATGTCAGGAAGTCTCCTGTGCGGGCCCTCTTCCCGGGCCACTAAGTTAATTTAACACTCCGAGCATAAGCCTTTCTAGCCTTAGCAGATGTGTTGCCAACCGCTGGTCCGCCGATGATAGTCATTGCCTTCCGTCCTTGCTTAGAGGGATCATAACTTAAATCCTCTGCCGCGGCCGAGGTGGCCGCCTCGGCCAATGAGGGTCGGTCAATTGCTGTGTTCTTTTCTTGCACCGCCTTGGTCAGTTGGGTGGCCGCCTGGGCCTTCGTACTCCGTAGATCATTTCTCATCCTCACAGTCCTGATAGTAGCCACTTGATCACAGGGTAAGTCTGCTGTCGGGGGTGGGTCGAGAACACACAATGGCGGCGGAGGAGGAGTCTGGTCCCGGTGTCACCGTGGCAACCTAGGGTCGATTCTTAGCTGAGGCCTCCCTCGGGATTCCAAAGAATTCAATACCCTTCCCAGTTCGTGTACTTGTTGGGGGGTATAGACGAACTGACAACGGATGACTCTGATGTCCCTATGCACCGCCGGGGTTGGTCCTCTTTCTCTTCTTTCTCCTTGCTGACGAGGCTCCTGCTCAGGGCGCCTGTCTGGGTACCAGGGCTCGACTGCCCTATCTCTTCTTCATTCCTCCCGAGGAGGATCTCTTCGACCTTCTCTTCCTCCTACCCTCCTGGGTTCTCTTCCTTCATGTCTTCTTGGTTCCCTTTCGGGAGGTCTCTCTCGTGGTGGGAGGGGTGGTCTTCTCCGATCTTCCGCTGATGTCGCGGGTACCCTTGGGGCATTGTGATCCACGTACTGCTTGTAGTATCCTCTTTGAATGAGGTTCTCCATATCTGCTTGCAAGTTCCAACACTCATCGATGGTATGACCAATGTCCCGATGGTATTGGCAATATTTGTTTGGGTTTCTCCGCCTCGCTTCTATTAAGATTTTCTGGGGCCTTTAGAGATACCCGTCGTTAGTGATGAGAGTGTATACATCTCCGAGGGACCTATTGAGAGGCGTGTAATCACTGAATTTATTCTGGAGTAGGCCTCTAGCTCGAGCTTCTTCTCTTCTCGACCTCTTGTTTTTTCCTGGCCGTGTGACGTCTTGCCTTTTCTCTGTTTTCTTGTGGGGAGCGTCTACTAAGCCCTTGCTGGCTTCATAGATCTCATTAGTTGTGGCAAACTTTTCACACCGGGCCAAGAGCTATTGCAAGTCTGCCAGTTCCTTTTTGGCGATGGAAAACCTGAGCTTTGGGTCAGTGATCGCTGCTCTCAACGTAGTGAAATGAACCGCCTCGTCGATGTCCTTTACTTGTAGAACCTCCAAGTTGAATCTGGCCAAGAAGGCCCACAAGGTTTCATCGGACCTCTATCTCATATTCATAAGGTGCGCGCTTGTCTTCCGCTGCACCCTGCTTCCTTGGAAGTGCATTCTGAACAGCCGTCCCATAGTCTTGAAAGAGTCAATAGACCGCGGAGGCAGATTGTTAAACCACATCCGGGTCGCACCTTTTAAAGTAAGGGGGAAGGCCCTACACATGATCGCGTCAGGGTTCGTGTGGAGGACCATCACTCCCATGAAGTTGTTCAGATGGTCGACTGGATCGGTGGACCCGTCATAGGAGTCCACTGGCGGCATGCTGAACCGCTTGGGCAAGGGGACCCTCATGATGATATCGGTCAGAGGATTTTCCATAGAATAATCACTGTCCTCATCTTGGGTCACCCCTGCCTTCTCCATCATCTCGACCATTCAGTGCAAGATTGCTAACTGGTCCGCTATTTTCACGGCTACCTCCGGGTCCATGGGGGCATTTTGTTTGTTTGTGCCCATGACGACCTCTGGTAGTACTGCGTGTCGTGGAATAAAAAGTTCTTCCAAGGCATCTTCGCCTCGTCCAGTTACTACTCTTGGTTGGGGGCCGAGCCTTTATCGGGCAGGGATCCTCCCGTGCTGTGATGTCGATCCCGTTGCGCTTAGTTCTGGAGCTGGGTGCGCGCCGGTCCCATGTCTGGCGGGTCTAGCTCCGCTTTGCCCTTGACAATCTCGAGGCGGATCTCTAGGGAGGTCAGCCTCCTTATGTGGATCAATCGGGGGGACGACGCCTATGGGGGGACAGGATGTGGCCTCAGCGATCGGGGGCTGTAACCCTTGCACAAATCTGGTTAGCACCGCGAGTTGTTGTGCCACAGTCTCAAATTGCTCGTATGTGACGAACGCCTCATGCGAGGGTACTGGCTCAGCCACTCGCTTTCCTCTATCTCTGTTAGGTCTCGGTTCCGACCTATCTCCATCTTCAGAGTTCATTCGCTGGTCAATCAGAGGGGGGTTGGGATTGACCATATGGCTTCGGGTTCTTCTTGGGCTCATAGCTCAAGATTTCCCTCTAGCTTTTATCTTTTAACGTCAAATCTCAAAAGGCCCCACGGTGGGCGCCAAACTGTTTCAGCCCTGATCCGTCCCGTAGGCCCGCCAAGCTGACTAGACCTGCAAGACAAGCAAAGACAAGGGGAGGAGGCGGGCCTGTGGCCCCGTGTCCATTCCGATGCCAAAGTTAGTGCTTTGTGAATAGTTGATGGGCTCGGTGTCGAGCCCACAAAAATATTTAAATGTATGTGGGGTAGGTGTGAGATTCTCCATCCCAGGTGTCAGAGCAAGAATCCCAAGATGAGTAATGAGTAATAAATGTTCTCGTACCTGAATTCTCGGGATTTTCCCTATTTATAGTGAATAGTGCATTTTTCTGTAATACTGCTTTTGCCCTTTGCTCCATTGTTTAGTTTGTAAAAGATGCTTTCTTATGTCCAATCAGGAACATCCACGTGGAAGGGGGTTGAGTCCTACGTGTCGTGGTTCTATTGACAGCGTGGCAGAATTCCCTAACACGCATAGTTCGGGATGGATAACCTGTTCTAGGTTGAGGATTGAGAACCTATTCTAGGTTTAAGATTTAGAACCTGTTCTAGGTTTAGGGTTTAGAACCTATTCTAGGTTTAGGATTTAGAACTCGTTTTAGGTTTAGGGTTTACTGAGGGATGGAAATCGTCCTGAGCTACCCTTTTCATCTTAAGTTCTAATTTTAGAAGGTTTGGCAAAGCATTCTCTTTCTTTATTAGGATTTTTGTTATTTCCATTATGCCCTTCCCAAGAATGTGGGTGCCTAAATGCACGTCCTCACACCTAATATGTTTGCTAGGTGTACAGATATGGCAGTTCGACTAGGGTGCAGCATAAATTAAGTTATTACCATAAATAGAATATTTTAAGCATGGCATGTATGATATTTATGGTAACTATCACAAAATATAGTAAGATTATGAAAATCTCCCTAATATGGCACGCATTGCAAATAAGGCAAGAACCTAATATGGCAAGATCTAATATCCTAATATAAGCATGGCAAGACCTAACATGGCAAGATCTAATATGCATCTATATATCAATATGGTAACTACCAATCATAGAATGCATATATGACATGAATTTTTTCAAAAAAATGGAAGATCTTATATGCTATTTTCTAAGCATAGTAAGACTTAAAAATGGTAAGAAATTAAGATTTTGCTAAATATCGTGAAAAAAAATCTATTTATTCTACCAAATATAGCAACATATGGAATATGAAAAATATGATATGCACAATCCAAACAAAGCATATGAATGCTCCAATATAGCTATTTATTCAAATATGGTAGAATTTTCTCAAACAATCAATTTGCATGTTACAATGAATGAGACATCAATGAAACCTTTTTTTGAAAAGTAGAAAATTATTAAAAAATAGATGTTCAATGTTTTTTGAAAAATTGTAATTTTTATGAAGATATTGGAAAGATTAATGACTCAAAACTGTCAAAATTATGACACAAGGTTTTAGATAATGGACAAAACTATGAACTACATTAAGATTTTGTCACATTACACAAGAATGACCATAAATATGTCTTCTGTAACTCAAATCAAGCACAATTGTTTTTCACAGGAAGATGCCTTAATATATTATATTTCATATGAAGGATTTGAATCCCAACAGAGAGCAAAAATAGGTCAAAGATATGCCCTAAGATCGGACATGTGCACTGGTCAAATCTATTCTAGATTTTTGACCAGTTGCACCATAAATTTCAAATAAAATCCTATACTTAAGAAAAATTAAATACAGACATATTTCTATGTATATAACTGTCTGATCTAAAATTTTATCAAGAAAAACAAATTAAAACAATATATTTTCTTTGTGAAAAATGATTCTTTTCAATCATGAAAATCAGTACATCATGATAGATTCAAAATCAGAGCACTATGCACTTAAAAATTGATATCAATTCAATAAAAAATTAAAAAAATATGAAACTAGTGTCATTTTTTAGAAGACTTTCATGTCTAAAAAGTTCATATGAAGAAGATTTTCGGATTATGGCCATAAGACCCTTGTCTAGAGACTTTTTGATGGTAGATTGCATTACATCCCAGTAAAACAACAATGTCAAAGACAAATTTGTTGATGTATTTTTCCAACTCCAAATAGAACGAAATTTTTCAAGTAGTCTTCTAACATATCAGAGAGACTCCCATAAAAATTTGGGCTTCAAAATTCAAGAAAAAATACATGTGATGTACGTCCTAAGTTTGAATCTTAAATCTAAAAATTTCAGATTAGAAAACCACTTTATGAAATTGGCAAAAAACATCAAACATCTTCACATATCATTCAAAACTTCATCATTGAATAGCTTAGACAAATTATCATTCATGAAAAATGCTAGACATAGGCATCCTAACATTAACAAGCATGCAATAGAGCATTCCTGATTGAGATTTCATGGAAATTAGCCTTTTTCAAGTAAAATTAACTTTCGAGCATTCTAACGACCTCTAAATTTCTTTAGAGTACTAACCTTGTGCTCGAATCGAGCAAAACCGTCGATGTAGGATGATTGGAGATCGAATCAAGCTCTTTTTATGCGAACCCTCCTTATCATCTCCTCTGCTTCTCTCTTTTTTCTCTTTCTCTCTTTTCTTCTTCTCTATTTTTTCTTTTCTTTTATTCTTCTCTCTTTTTTCTTCTTTTCTCTTCTTCTTCTCTCTTTCTTTCTCCCTCACTCACGTTTTTCTTTCTTACCCACGTTCTCTCTCTCCTTGTGGTCTGGAAAAGAAGCCCCCCCTCTTTTCTCTTGGCCTATTTATGCTTTTCCTCTCCTCTTCTAGAAGATCCTTCTTTCCTTTTCTTCTTTTTCTAGAAAATCTCTTTTTTTTTCTTTTTTTCTTCTTTCCTTTCTTCTCTTCCTTCGCTTTTCTCTTCTCCCTCTCTCTTCCACACGTTTTTTCCTCTCCTTGTTCTATATCCTCAAGTAGGAGTTGTCAAGAGGGAAGTTAAAATAGGCTTTAGGTAAGTTACAGTAAAAGAAAGATGTAAGCACCACCCTCATCTAGATATGTAAATTATAAGTCAAAAATTCGGATTCAATTTGCTTACGAATCCTTAAAGGAGATACTTTATATCTGTTCAGAGTTATCTAGATCCGAATTTGGATAATCCAAAATATAATCTATGAGGCGGCAAGGTTAAAAATTTTATAATGTCGAAATAGCCTTTTAGTAGTATTAATTTTCTATTTTAACCTCTCCCAATTTCAATTTTTGTTTTTATAAGGTAGATGCGAATCGAAATTGCCCTTACCAGCAATGAACCATAGAGAAGCTATGCTGACGCTTCCTTCTTCCCACTCACAAACCACCTGAACCACACATTCACCTCTTCTAATGGAGGAACAGGAAACCTAAGACTGATAGTTAAGGCCTATATAGCAATCAAAGAAGGAAGCAATCCCTCATCGAATCTGACATCAACAACAGCACCAATCACCTGACAGAGATGCCCAACAGACCCTGCCCTTATAAATTCATCGGTGATTTACCGCTGGTAGCTGCACCTTTAGTTGGCGGAGGGGATGAAGCCGATGAGGGTGCTACGGCGGCGGCAGTTGCGTAGTCTACAATGCGGTTTAAGAGAAAACCCTTGGGGGAAGGGCGAGAGGCAAGAGATGGAGAAGGGGCTCTAGGGTTTTCATCCATACACCGGTGGCAACCTCCGAACCCAACAAGAACAGTTACTCAGGTCATAGTCACACTGCAAAATTCACCTCCATTCAAAGTAATCTACGGTTGCCAATGGCTGAATAGAACTCAGATCGCTCTACCGCATTTTGCTATTTGTTCAGTCCTTAATTTTTAAATTCCCTGTATTTATTTGATCTTTTATTTTTTACATGTAGAAATCCTCTTCTATCGACCTACCGCCTGCCAAGGGTGGGATTTCAACTGGCCCACCTCCCCATGTATTGGTAGGTGGGCCGACTGATCCCCAGTCCTTTGATCAACTGCAGGAACCTCCTGCATGGGAGAGGATTTGTATCCATCTTTTACTCACTTATGCTTCAATTATTTTCCTCGTTTGTATCAATATCCATGTATCAACGACTGTACTCAAAGGCTGACGATCGATTTAAGTTTTATGGTTCATAGATCAATTGGTCACAGCTGTTAACATCTCAGACGATAGCTCTGCCTCCCTCCTCCTAATCTTACAATTCATCTAAATTCAGTCAAGTTTCCCAGTAGCAGCTGCCGGGTATTCATGCTCAACGGTAAGTCCTATGTAGAGTGATGTTTTTGTTGATGAAGTATTGGGAGTATTTTTTTGCGTTGCACATGTAAAAAACCAGTTAACATAATGATTTTGGTTCTCGGGTTTTCTTAACCTTGGACCAACCCTAAATTCTGACACTACAACATTCTGGACTATTTACGACGGTTGTTTTCCGTCGTAAATACTTATTCCCGTCACTATTACATTTTTCATGACAGTAATTTACCGTCGTCTATGTGTCGTTAAAAGTGGCGTCGTAAATGTTAACGACGGAAAATTGGATGCGTCTGGAATACCCTTATATACAACGAAATATTTCTGTCGTCTTATATGCCCTTATTAACGACGGTTTGCTACCACCGTTAATATATATACCAATTGCGACGGGCATATATCACCATCGTAAAAATATCCTTAGAGACGGAAACCTACCGTCATGTAAAGAGGCATGTACAATGGTAATATATTTTTGTCGTATATGTTAATCAGTAATGCTTCCTGTTACGACGGTACGTTCTTATCGTAAAAGGAAGTGTTAGTATTTTTAATGACGGTTAATTTATACCGTTGTTAAATATTTTTCTTTAAAAATATATCCCACATATATTAATTATAAATTTTCCTGTAATATATTCCTATTTTTCTCATTTTCCATACATCCACATTCCACACACCAAATACATCATATCTAAATTCAAATAACTTCCATAAAAAAATTGTGAAATACCAAAAACACATTGTCATTAATTCAAAACATCAAAATACTTTAAATACATTGCTATAAGACAGTTCCAAAAACTTGACTAATTGTTCATTACATTAACACATTTAACTTCTAGAGTTTTTATATATTTTCATCAATTTTTTTCCCAATACATCTACTTCATTCATTGTTCTTCTTCTTCAGCACCATAAGTCTACAGAACTCCCGCATCTCCGGCTATATTTTGGGACCTATAATGATGCAAGGAAGACAGTATTAGATACAAATAAAAAAAAATCTGATTATTAACAAACCACACTCAAACCGCACTATACATTCATAAAAAAAGAAAAAAAATATTTGGCTATAAAACAAAGTGAGTATGATGATTTTATTCTAATCACCTATATATATTCAAGCAATACATTAGATAAAACACACACATCCTGTAATAGCCCTCCCAAGAAACGGGTTCGGATTGGTGATCGGGTCTAAAACATACATTCTTAATTATGAGAATCCTGATAAAAAAATCTGATACCATGTAAATTGAAGAGAGAAAAGAAGAAGAATGGAGAGAAGGAAAGACTGCTTGTGTGCACTTGTAAAGTTGCAGATTTGCAATCCACATTGGCTCTTCTTGAATTTCCATTATAGTCTTATTACCTGTTATTACTAAGGAGCACAACCATATCTAGGATATGCAATGCATTTCTTTTAGTTACATCAAGTTTGAAGATAACAGTGTCTGCTTATGCCTTCTGTACTCATGCTTTGCTTATGGATTTGAAACACATTAAATTGCATCTACAGGGAGTATGCTAATCAAGCAAATCCTATATACATACCAAGTTCAAGATAAGTGGCTGAGACATCTGGGTCTGGGACTGGGACCATATCTATAAGTTTCTGGAGGTTCATATAAATAGGCCAAGGCTATGAAATTTGTTCTGCCCAGCATTTGATATTCAGTCGATCCTTGAGATCTACTTCCATTTCAATTAGAAACCAATTTTGCATGGTTGATCATGTTCTTAGGCCCTGCACAAGGGCTGTAGAAACATGTTACTATATTAAAGGTAACTAAACACAAGATCTATAATCAGGTAGATAGACAGAGGAGACTCACAGAAGAAGAGATGTAAAATTATGGTTAACTACAGCCTTACAAGTAAGCAATGCAAATGTGCTTTAAGCAACTATTCTAGAGTACTTGATTTGTTAGTTGGATATTTGTATTCATATATACTTCTTTATTCATTTTCTTTTTTCAAACACTTGAAGTTTTATCAGTTTGTTTCTATATATTATCTAACTCAAATGCATAACATGTAACTCACACAGCTGTCAAGGAGGTTAGATTACAAAAAGTTTAAGGTACGTAGCTAGTTTGGAAAATGTAAACCAAGACAAGAAAATGTTTCTAACCTTATTGACTTCGTCGTTCATTCATTAATTGAGTCATCATAGACTCCATCTGTGAAAACCTATCATCTGTTATTTGTTTCTGTACCTCAATGCTTTGTCTCAACGTAGAGAGTTCTTCACGTAATGAGTCATTCTTCATAGTCAATCTTTTTACCCGTACTGCTGCTGCCCCATGTAATTCTTTAGGTGAAATTCCATAACTGTACATCCGCACACGACCATGGATATCTTTTCCGACAACATCCAAGAAAATTGACTCCTTTACTGAAATGTCATTTCGTTGTTCTTCAGGTTTTTGATTGAGACATTGGTCCATCTCATCCTGCAATTGACATTGAGGGAATTCAAATGACATCATAATTTATATGAATATAGGTCGTTGTGAAATTTGTTATGTACGTCCCATCTTCTTCTTTGATGTAGGGTCAGAAGGACCTTCATCTTTTTAGTATGTGTTCTTTTGAACAAATCAAAACGGGAGGGATTCAACAGTTCAGGGTGCTCCAAACGCTAGTCATGAAATTCAAAATTAGCAAAAACAAAGATATTTTGGAGTATTCGGTAACAATATTAATAAGTTTAAAATACATATTACCATCTCCTCCTCTATACAAGCATAAGAAGTCTTTCTAGTCGATTTTGTCATGTTTTGACACTCTCTATTATCGAAATTTCGGATCGACATGGCCTACCAATTTTCAACACATTATATAGTTTTCTCTACATCTTTGGAATTCTTAGTTATAATTGAGTAGCAATAGCATACCTTATACTCTTCCGTATCCCACTCACGTAAGAGGAACTTCCAATGCTCAGTTGGAATACGACCATCCAAATGTTTCCTCATTTCTTCATTTGTAGGGTATTTATCAAATACACTCTTCTTCAGCTCATGTTTGAATTCTTTCCAACTTTTGTTGAGCCTACTAAAAATATACCCTTTACATCTATCTGATAGGTCAAATTTTCCCTACATAAAGAGGTATAAGCAATGTTAGTTTTAAAAAAGTAGTTTTTTTTCCAATATAAAAGCAATAGGAATCTGCTACAAATGTTTTTATCTTTTTACCTGAACTACAGCCCATGCATTGTTCTTACATGTCTCTGGAACCTTCCTCCAACTTTGGACGCAAATAGGGAGCAGCTTATAATTTCGGGCTTGAATTCCAATCCAAGTACCAAGCGTAGCTGATTTCTTGCTACATGGTATGCCCAATCTGTTCAATCTAATTTCAAATTTCTCCCCTTCCTACAATGTCTTTATTATGTCACATCTTGCTGGCCCTCTGCCTCTTTTTTTACCTATTTCATAGCAGACAATTAGAAGGACATGAATATATATTTACAATTATCATTAAAATGATTGAAAATAAATATAAAAAAAAAACCCATACACATTGACTAACCAGATGTAGAAGTTGAATCTGAGGTACCAGAGACTATCTCCTCTGCCATTTGTCACTCTGCAGTTTGATATGTGATGCAATCAAATACATACAATAAAATTTAAAATGTTACAAAGAAGAGACTATAGCATTCAAAGTGTGTAAAAAACACATATACAAGTGTATGAGAAGTTGTAAAAAGTATTTTTATATGTACAATTGCATGTATTTAAACATTCAATTCGATGGATTACCATCTGAACTTTCCCCGCCATTGGGGGTGTCAACTACAACTCCTGTTAAATCGGTTCGTATCCACTTGACATCATCATCGCCTTCAATCGTCTAAGGGATGTAAAGGTTAGGTAGATTGATTCAGATTAGACTGAATCAATGCTTGTTCTTGAACTCCATTATTCTGCTCTCCAATATCATAGATTTCCCTAATCTTAGACCTTATGACAACGTGCCAGTTTAGACTTAAATCATCTTCTACATAAAAAACTTGCTCCGTCTGTGAAGGACAAAGAAATGGCTCATCAAGCTTACCTTGTCCACTGTACAATAAATGTTTAAAATTTACAGTAGTAAACCCCATCTCATCTTTATGCACTCCCATTGTAGGATCCACCCAATCACACCGAAATAACATTACTCTGATCTTATCAAAGTATTCCACCACGATCACTTGTGTTAAAACTCCAAAATAATCAACATGTCCATTAAATGGCACCTTATCCTTTTTACTTGCGAACTTGCTTGTCAAAGCTGTTACGAATACGCCACTGTTTTGAGTTCTTCTACTAAGCTAGTGCCTTGGTATGGAACCTTATCCCATTTATAATGTAACCTGTGTAACTTTTAGCCTCAGCATTAGGTCCAACTGCTAGCCATCTGATGTGTTCCGATTCCTCAACTCCTTTTTCACAAAGTTCCAATATTTGATAATATTAATGGCACTAAATGAGAATGGAAATAGGGACTATTACACATAAATAACAAATCTTTATTATGCACTTACATGCTTATTGAACCAATTTGGGAACTCTCTATTATGCCTCTCTTCGACCAAACGTGGGCGAGATCGATGAGCTAAATCAGTTTTGATTTCACTGCGGTGGAGGCTTCAAAATAAATGAGGAAAGTTATGTTTAGTTGGCACTCTACCGTACATATATATTGAAGTACAATGGATAAAAATCCAGAAGGTAATACGTACTTTCTATATTCTACTATCCCATCATAATGGAATAAGACATAGCGATGCACCTCCTCCAATTCAATGATGTTTAGGCGTACCATCTCGCACTTCCCCAAAGGCCTACCTGTTCTCGAGAATATATTATATGGATCTTCAATGCCTAATGACCCCTCATTTCTAGATGGTCGATTGGACTTTGTTTCCATACCTTCGAAGTACCTAGAGCAAAATACCAAACACTCTTCTGCAATATATCCTTCTGCTACTGAACCTTCAGGCCTACTACAATTGCGCACGTAGTCTTTAAGTTGGTTGAGGAATATAAACAAAACAACACTAGTGTTATTGATATCCTATGTGATAATAATTAGTTGTATGAAAAACAATTATTCAAACACTTACCTTTCAATTAGATACATCCAACGGTAGTGTACTGGACCAGCAATGCTCGAAAATCATTAATGGTCCACATCAAGGATGCACGCAATACAAAATCTTCCTTCTTGTTTACATCGTAAGTTGCAACACCAGTGTCCCACAATATTTTAAGCTCATCTACTAGTGGCTGTAAGTACACATCTATATCATTCCCAGGTTGCTTTGGACCAGGAATAAGCAATGTCAGGATTATGTTTGAGGGCTTCATGCACAACCATGGTGGTAAGTTGTAAGGGATTACCACAACAGGCCATGTGCTATGGGTGCTACTCTTATTTCCAAAAGGATTGAATCCATCACTAGCTAGCCCAAGCTTAACATTACGAGGGTCGTTGCAAAAATTCGGGTACAACTTATCGAACTCCTTCCATGCTTTTGAGTCAGCTGGGTGTTGTAATTTACCTTCCATGCTTTTGAGTCAGCTGATGTCTTAGACGACATATATAACCTTTGCAACCATGGGATCAAAGGGAAATAGCGTAATGTCTTAATCGGTATGTTCTTACCACCCTTTTTATATCTTGATGACCTACAGTGTTTACATGAATCCAAAGTCGCTGTCTCCTTCCAAAACAACATACAATCTCTCGAGCATGCATCAATCTTATTGTAATCGAGTCCTAATTCCTTGATGATCTTCTTTGTTTCATAAAAAGAATTTGGCAAAGAACTTGGCTCAGGAAATGTCTCTTTCAATAACTCCAACAACATAGTGAATGCTTTGTCGCTCATCTTGCATAAACACTTGATGTGATATAGGCGAAGCAAAAATCAAAGTTTTGTAAAGTTTCTACTTCCCGGAAACAACTCTTGATCTGCATCTTCCATCAACCGTTTAATATTCAGTAACTCGACACTCGGACCCCTTGTATGCTCACCCATTGCAGTACCCTCAACTCCTTCATTAACATGTGTTCCCTGCATCTCATTTAACATATTATGTATATCATCATTTATATCTGCTTCATTAATGCCAACTGGATTTTCATGGGGAGCTAGTTGTGATGATGAAGATGGAGCTGGTTGTGATGATGAAGTTTCTGTTGGAACCCTGTCCAGACAGTGCAGTGAGAGTTGTCATTGTTGGCAATCTTAGCTAAGAGAGTGATATGGAGGAGAGAGAGTGTCTGTGGGGCTCTCTGACAGACAGGGTGACTGGGTTGATGCAGCAGTCGAAGAGAATGCAGCTCAGTTGATGAGAAAGTCTAGATGAAGAGAGAGAAAGAAGAGAGAGAAAGAAGAGAGAGAAAGAGGAGAGAGAATAGGTGGGGACCAGGTGGGTCCCACCTTGGGTGGCCAGGCCATCATGGCAGATGCCCGCGGCACTAGGCCAGGAAGCCATGCCAGCATGCCCAGCAGCATG
>JAMYWD010000729.1:0-25000 GCA_028583415.1 Protea cynaroides | reverse complement strand
TACATGAGTGTGTGAATCCGCCAATGGATCAAATACTATTACCATCCCACATGCACCCATCATGGAATAGAGATAGAGCTAAAGTGTCTGGATCAAACACCGCCAACACTTCCCCTGATGCCTACCCATATCAACACGTAAGCCCCTATTGGCGAGGGCTTGTAAACTAGGCTCGCAATTAATCAATCCTAATTCCAAACAGTGTATCCAAGACCTCACCCCAGCATCCCTCAATAGGTCCATAGAGATAGAGCTAAGGCCCCCGGCAAAGTCAGAGACCACACGGTCCGAGACTGTCACACCCAAATTCTGCACCATTCAGAACGGTGTGATGAACCGCTAATAAACCAACGGTTCAACCAGGATCTCTAATAGGTTGTGTCCATTGAAAATAAAATCATACACATCCACAACCATAATCAGAATAAATACACAATAGCGGAAGTCTTAATAATAAATGAACTGAGGAATCTAGTTGTGATAATCATAAATAAAGTATCAAATTATGTTATATCAACTGAGACATAAGTAAATAAAATATCAATTACATTTTCTTAATAATTTAAATCAAAATCTAATCGAAAATGCATGCGTTGCACTCGCATGAAGAGTCATGCGTTTCCACTAAGTCTTCAGCTTCCATCGCAGCGATGTGCCCGTAAGCAGAAACATTCATATAGTCTTCCACCGTGGTACCTGCATCATCAACTAAAAATATTCAACGTCGAAAGGCTGAGCACACATCACGGCTCAATGAGCAAACAAAACAATGCAACAAACATATGCATGCATTCAATTCATATCTGTGGTCTGGTTTATAAGTTTACAATGTGCTATAGAAAGGTTCGGTGGCCGCCTTACCTCTATACACGAGTGTGTGAATCCGCCCAATGAGTATCAGCACTGTCGTCCCACATGCACCCACCATGGATAATATACACCCCATGAAAATGGCATGGCTGTACCGGTTGCCCATACCAACACGTAAGCCCCTGCTGGCGAGGGCTTGCAAACTGGGCTCGCAACTAACCAATCCTAATGTCAAACAGTGTATCCAAGGCCTCACCCCAGCATCCCTCAATACATCCATAGAGATAGAGCTAAGGCCCCCCGGCAGAGTCGAAGACTACAAGGTCCGAGACCACCTCCCCTGATACCCTACGACGTAATAGTTCTGCTAAGGTAATGGCGATACGATGATGTCAGTGGACATGACTTTTGTAGAACCATGGCACAATATACACCCCATGAAAACGGCATGGCTGTACCGGTTGATACCATCCCCTACCCGCACCATGTACACTAACCACACACATATATTCACATGTCTATTCCTAGTATCATCATCATCATCATGTTATAAATAAACAGAATTAAATATGCATGATAGTAATAGCAGGAATATTGGATGACATATTGAATGCACATACAAGTATACATGCATAGAATCAGTCATGGCATTGGACTCAAGAAATAAAAATAGTTTATTATTAGCCAATTAGTTTAGGTCTTGTTCCCTCACCTTTGCTTGAGTGTTGATCCTCTTTCAAGCTTTAAAACTACTTATATCAATAGGAAAACCTAACAAGTTAATAGATTTTGGTTAGAAGTTATTCCAGCATCATTAGGCTTGTTTTTTAGCACGGGTCGCAACGTGGGTCGCAGGTAGGGTAGCAGTCTACATCGACCCCCAGGGTAGGGTCAATGCCAGGGTCGGATGTTCCATCGACCCTGGGTGCGACCACCCCTATTCTGGACTTCCCAAATACTGGGGGTCGATCCTGTGGTATAATAGGGTCGATTCCCAATCGACCCCACGTGCGACCCCCCATGGGTTGAGTCGAGATTTTCATTCTACAGTCCATTCTTTCACATTTGGGTCCTATGGCTTCCACAATCTATTCTAGGCTTGTTCTATGGCTTAGAACACTAGGTTTCTTTCTTACCTTGTCTACCATGATTTCTCCATGGATTTCATTGAAATCTTCGCATGGGTATATGATTTGAGTTTCTCCTAGACCGTACTCTCTTCATGAACTATTCTAAGGTCTTAGATTATCAAATAGAAAGGTTGCCCATACCTTAGGTTTGCTGAGATTCAGAGATTTCTCTGAATTCTTCAATTCGGTCCTCTTCTCAAACTTTCCTTCTCTTCTTCTTCTCTTCTCCAACTTTCCTTCTCTTCTTCTTCTCTTCTCTTTCTCTCACTCTCAATTAGGGTTTCAAAAGGAGTGAAATACGCTTAGGGACGTCCTATTTATAGAGTAGAATCTCTAAAAATAAGTCCCATTGAGATTAGGAATGATTCCCATTGAAATTTGGAAAGTTTCCTATTTGCGGTTTTCGTCGACACACAGGGGGTAGATGAGGGGGTCAGAGATCCCGTCGACCTTCAGTTCCTAAGTTGTCCGAGCCCCAATAAAAAATCACTGACTTCTATGTGAGGGGGGTCGACCCTGCCTACCTAGGTATGCGACCCTGCCCTCTAATTTACTATTTTTGGGTAGTTTAGTACCTGGTTTCGCCATTTCCTTCACGTACTTGGTCCATTTGGCTCGACCATGATGGGTAGACCTGGTACAAGGTGGTAAGATCAGTTAGTTCGATACGGGTCTTACAGAGACCACCTCCCGTGATGTCCTACTACGTAATAGTTCTGCTAAGGTAATGGCGATACGACGATGTTAGTGGGCAAGACTTGAGTAGAGATAGAGCTAGAGTCTAGAGACAAGGTCAAAAACCACCATGCCACGTCCTCCCCCTGATGCTCCACTTACATCCAACACACCAACCACACACATACATTCACATGCCTATTCCTAGCATCATCATCATCATCATGTTATAAATAAACATAATTAAATATGCATGAGCAGTAATAGCAGAAATATTGGATGACATGTGAGATGCACATTACAAGTATACAAATATAGAATCAATCATGGCATTAGACTCAATAAAAATAAACAGTTTGTTATTAACCAATTAGTTTAGGTCTTGTTTCCTCACCTTTGATCAATGTTTGTTCCTCTCTTTGTTCCTCTCCCAAGCTTTTGGAACTCACTTTGAATCTATTAGGATCCTAAACAATTAATGTATATAAGTTAGGGTTCAAGTTTACCAAGTTACAGTAGTCAAAACCTTGTTTGGTCTTAAGATATGCTTGTTGTTTTCCTACGGTCGATGCTATGGTAGCAATATATGCCACCGTAGGACCTACGGTCGATACCCTATGGTCGCATTACATGTGACCGTAGCTGCGATCGTATGTTTTCTGAATTCTTCCCGAATGGCTGTGGTCGATACTTTCTCATCCTATGGTCGACCATAACTGCGACCATACGTAGTTTGGTTGATTTTTACTTCTCACATGAGTTCCTCCTCTTGGATCATCAATGGGGTCCTCCCTAATGTTCATTCTAAGGCCAATATTCTTAGTTTATCCCTCATCCATTAACCCTAACCTATTCTCTATGGTTTTGCTTAGAAATTCCATAACCGAAATCATTACATTAGGTTCAACACATCAACTTGAAGGAAAGGAACCTATCCTATCTAATCTATCCTATAGAGTCAAATCCATACCTTAAGATTGTTGTAGAAAGATAGAACTCTTCTCTGCAAACCTTCCTCTCAGCCTTCTTCTTCAAATCTCCTTCTCCTTCTCTTCCTCTCTCTCTCTTTCTCTCTTAAGTTCAGAGTTTCAATTTGGGTTCTAAAAGAGTAAGAAAGGCTAAGGAACATCCCTTATATAGAGAAAAAACCTCCATATATAGTCTTTTTTCAATTAGGAAGGAGTCCTCCTCAAATTAGGGAAGTTTCCTAAACACGGAGTCGGTTCTGGGTTCCTACAGTCGATCATACGATCGCATAAACCGTCGACCATACCACCAAGACATGCGTCCATAGGTCACATGGTCTCACTACGGTCGACCATAGGTGCGACCGTAGCCCCCAAACACGCCACCATAGGTCCAAAATTCACTGGTTTTTAGTTTTTGACTATTTGCTTCCATACAAACTTAACCAGTCAACCACAACAACTAAATTTGACTTGTGACTTACCTCATCTTGTGGTTTCTTCATATAATTAGTTCACTTGAGCCGATTATGATGGGAAGACTGGTCACGACATGAGAACGTAAGGTTAGACTGGGTGCGTGGCGTGCGGGTTTTACAACTCCACCACCTTTAAAAGAAATTTCATCCTCGAAATTTGCACACACGGATCTCACAATTAGTTGTAAGACCCGCACGCCACGCACCCAGTCTAATCTTACGTTCTCATCTCGTGACCGGTCTTCCCATCATAATCGGCTCAAGTGAACCAATTATATGAGGAAACCGCAAGATGAGGTAAGTCACAAGTTAAATTTAGTTACTGTGGTTGACTGGTTAAGTTTATATGGAAGCAAACAGTCAAAAATTAAAAACTAGTGAATTTTAGACCTATGGTGGCATGTTTGGGAGCTACGGTCGCACCTATGGTTGACCGTAGTGAGACCATGTGACCTATGGTTTCATGTCTTAGTGGTACGGTAGACGGTTTATGCGACCCTAGTAACCCAGAACCGACTTTGTGTTTATGAAACTTTCCTAATTTGAGGTGGACTCTTTTCTAATTGAAAGAGGACTCTATATGGAGGTTTTTCCTCTATATAAGGGACGTTCCTTAGCCTCTCTCACTCTTTTAGAACCCAAATTGAAACTCTAAATCTAAGAGAGAAAGAGAGAGAGGAAGAGAAGGAGAAGGAGATTTGAGGAAGAAGGCCGAGAGGAAGGTTTGCAGAGAAGAGTTCTATCTTTCTACAACAAGCTTAAGGTATGAACTTGACTCTATATGATAGATTAGATGGGATAGGTTCATTTCCATCAAGTTGATGTGTTGAATCTAATGTAACGATTTCGGTTATGAAATTTCTAAGCAAAGCCATAGAGAATAGGTTAAGGTTAATGGGTGAGGGATAAACTAAGAATATTGGCCTTAGAATGATCATTAGGGAGGACACCATTGATGATCCAAGAGGAAGAACTCATGTGAGAAGTAAAAACCAACCAAACTACGTATGGTCGCAGCTATGGTCGACCATAGGATGAGAAAGTATCGACCACAGCCATTCGGGAAGAATTCAGGAAACATAAGGTCACAGCTACGGCCACATGTAATGCGACCATAAGGTATCGTCCGTAGGTCCTACGGTGGCATATATTTCTACCATAGCATTGACCATAGTGTGAGGACAAAGATAGAAATCTTGGAAGTCGCCACCTAGATTAAGGTCTAGGACCTTAGAAAATGTGAAATCTCACCCTAAGGTAAGACTTTGATTGACTCATGACCCTTAGATTGGATTTTCTGGTCCATCAGAGATTGGATAAGCGTCAGGTTACGGTTATGGGAAGGGGTTAGGCACCCAAACCGCCCGATCAAAATCGGTCTCCTATACCATTCCTATGCTAGACACTATCTATTAAATCGAACCAAACCAAAGGGGTTGATATCATTGAACCGAATCTGTATCCATCAGATTGCCTATGTATCACAGAATTATTCCAAAAATTAGGTTCACCATCGTAGTTCAGGTGTGATTAAAGTTTATGGCTGTGATTTTTGCTTGTGCATGATTATGTTCATTGTTTAAGTTGAAGTTTATGCTTGAAAGGCTGAGAAATCCTATGGGTTAGGATCTGCATAGTCCATGTGGACCAATATATAGTCCTAGTGGATCTAAGAATAACCCTATTTGGGTCAAAATATGGATACCCATTCTGGGTTGAAATATGGATGGATATCCTAGTGGTTGTCACACCCCAATTCCACACCGTTCAGAATGGTATGATGAACCGCTAGCAAACCAACGGTTCAACCAGGATCTCAAGTAGGCTATCCCCGCGTTATCTAAACTTACACACATCCGTAATCATAATCAGAGTAAATACACAATAGCGGAAATCTTATAATAAAATGAACTGAGGATCTACTATGATAGTAATATTAAATAGCAAAATTATTCTGTATCAACTGAGACATAATTTTTTTTATCAAATACATGTCTTTATTAAATCCAAATAAAGAAAACTAAGAAAATCTAGTCGAATACACATGAGTTGCACTCACAAGAGGAGTCATGTGTATCTACTTCAGCTTCAGCTTCCATTGCCACCACGTTCCCGTACGCTGGAGCATTCATGTATTCTTCAACTGTATAACCTGCATCATCAACTAAAAATATTCGACGTCGAGGGGGTGAGCACACATCACGGCTCAGTGAGTAGACAAAACAATGCAACATTACATATGCATGCAATCAATTCATATCTTTGGTCTGGTTTATAGTTTGCAATGCGCAATAGAAAGGTTGGGTGGTCAAAGGTTAACGTTTATTGACCCGCCTCTATACACAGGGTGTGGAAGTCCGCCCGAAGGTTAACGTTTATCGTCGTCCCCATCCACCCTAATCATGACATTTTACAACAAAGGTTAACATTTATTGCTATATAATACCATACCAACACGTAAGCCCCTGTTAGCGAGGGCTTGCAAACTGGGCTCGCAACTAACCAATCCTAATGCCAAAGAGTGTATCCAAGGCCTCACCCCAGCATCCCTCAGAATGTCCATAGAGATAGAGCTAAGGCCCCCCGGTAGAGTCAGAGACTACAAGGACCGAGACCACCTCCCCTGATACTTTACGATATAAGAGTTCTGCTAAAGTAATGGCGATACGACGATGCCAACGCACAAGACTTGAGTTAGAGATAGAGCTAAAGTGCTGAGACCCGCCAAAGGTTAACGTTTATTGACGTTCTCATCACACCTCCCCTGATACTCGCTCGCATCAAGTACACCAACCACACACATACAATCACATGCCTATTCCTATCATCATCATCATCATCATCTTATAAACAATAAAATAAATATGCATGAACAAGTAATAGAAATATTGGATGGCATGTTGTATGCACATTACAAACATATTCGCATAGAATCAAGCATGGCATTGGACTCAAGAAATAGAAAATAGTTTGTTATTAACCAATTAGTTTAGAGTTCTGTTTCCTCACCTTAGCTTGTTAATAGATACTTTTTCAAGCTTTAGAATCACCTTTATATTGTTATTATATTGCTAGTAGACCTAACAAAGTCGATAGAATTTAATTAGAATTAATTCTGAATTTAAAAATCATTCTGTCAACTGAGGGTCCGAGGTAGGGTCGGAGTCATGATCGACCCTGGGTGCGACCCTCCCAAAACTCTGAACTTCCCGAACACTGAGGGTCGATGGTCAGGATCACCTAGGGTCGGATGGTCATCGACCCTCGATGCGACCCTCGGTGCACTTTGGTCCAATTCCCTCTTTTAGTCCATTCTTCGTGCTTGGGATCCTATGTCTTGCTCCTACTTTCCATTCTACATTCATTCCATGGTCTGAAACCATGTATAATCCATCTAAAATAGTTTTCATACTTTCTTCTATGGTTTTCCATGAAAACCTAACCATGGGTTGATGGTTTGGGTTTCTCCGAGATCACACTCTCATCAATATCTAGCCTAAGGTCTGTAGAAACTCATGAAATTAGTATCCATACCTGAGAAGAATACTCCTTCTCTGCAATTCTTCTCTTTTGGCTAAATTCTCTTCCTTGTTTCTCTTCTTCCTCTTCTCCTTCTCTTCTCTTTCTCTCAATTCAATTAGGGTTGTAAAAGGAGTGAAAGAGGCTTAGGGACGTCCTTTAAATAGAGTAGGAACATCCTAAAATAAGTCCCTTTGAGATTAGGAAAGAATCCCAATCGAAAATTAGGGAATTTCCTAATTCTATTTCCTACGGTAACCGAGGGTCGATGGGAGGGTCGATGATCCCGTCGACCCTAGGGTTCAAGATGTCCGACCCTCCCTTCAAAATTGAGGGTTTGACTTTCTGCTTTGGGTGGTCCGACCTTACTTAGCTGGGTATGCGACCCTCCCCTTAAATTAAGTGTATTTGGGTCGATTTGATACCTGGGATCTCGATCTTCCTCACGCCCTTGGTCCATTTGACTCGACCATGATAGGTAAACCTGGTTCAAGGTGGTAAGACCGGGTTAGATTGACACGGGTCTTACAAAACGTGCGTTGGATCCTTGACATACTTCTTTAATAGGGAAATGTGAAATACGTCATGCACACTCGACATAGATGGTGGTAGTGCTAACTGATAAGCCACTTTACCACGCTTAGCTAGAATTTCATACGGCCCGACATATCTTGGACTTAGTTTCCCTTTCTGTCCGAACCTTTTCAATCCTCGCATAGGCGATACCTTCAAAAATACTTTATCACCTACAGCGAACTCCAGATCTCTGCGTCGAGTATCTGCATATTGCTTCTGACGGTTCTGAGCCGTTCTCACTCTTTCCTTGATAATGTCGACCACTCGACAAGTCTCTTCAACAAATTCTGGCCCAACAATACTACGTTCTCCAACTTCATTCCAAAACAAAGGAGTTCGACACTTTCTGCCATACAGTGCTTCATAAGGTGACATCTGTATAGTATCCTTATAGCTATTGTTATAAGCGAACTCGATCAATGGTAACTTTTCATCCCATGATCCTTTGAAATCAATTACACATGCTCGTAGCATATCTTCTAGAATCTGAATTGTACGCTCTGACTGTCCGTCTGTCTGTGGGTGGAATGCAGTACTGAACTTCAATGTTGTACCCATAGCCTTTTGCAATCCCTCCCAAAACTTGGAAGTAAATCGTGGACCTCTATCAGACACAATGTTTTCTGGAACACCATGTAATCGAACAATATTATCCACATACAGCTTTGCTAACCTCTCCAGTGTATACTGAGGTCGTATCGGTATGAAGCGAGCTGTTTTAGTCAGCCGGTCCACAATCACCCAAACTGCGTCAACTACTCGAGGAGTCAGTGGTAGTCCCGTGACGAAGTCCATTGTGATGCAGTCCCATTTCCATGCTGGTTCCGGTAATGGCTGTAACAGTCATGTGGGTCTTTGTCGTTCAGCCTTTACTTTATTACAATTTTGGCATTGAGACACGAACTTGGCTACATCTGCTTTCATTCCCCTCCACCAATATAATTTCTTTAGATCATGATACATTTTTGTACTTCCAGGATGTATCGAATAGATGGTGGTATGGGCTTCTTTCATCAGTCGGTGTCTAATGTCCATATTTTCTGTTTCTGGTACACATATTCTTCCTTTGTATTTCAGTACTTTCTCTTCGTCCAAGGTGAACTCAGGATTAGTCCTACCTTTCTCGATATCTTCTTGTACAGTTCTCAGATAAGGATCCGATTTGATAGTTGTCTTCACTTCATTCATTATGTCCGGTATAATCTTCAATGCAGCGAACATATTTGAAAATCGATGAATGAACCCTTGGTTGGCTGATTCATCCGTTGCGTCTATCACATACTGCTCGTTTCCGTGATTGAATACCATTCTGGTAGTACACATTGCTGCAGTTGTGCTAACCTCTCCTTGCGATTTTATCATTGCTTTTCGGCTTAACGCATCCGCTACTACGTTCGCTTTTCCCGGATGATACTGGATATCACAATCATAGTCTTTCAGTAGTTACAACCATCTTCTTTGTCTCATATTCAATTCCTTCTGATTAAATAGATAAGTAAGACTTTTATGGTCTGACTTAATCTGGAATTTCTCTCCGTATAGGTAATGTCTCTATATCTTGACAGCATGCACTACTGCCGCTAGCTCCAGATCATGAGTGGGATAATTTTTCTCATGTACCTTTAACTGTCTTGAAGCATAAGCAATCACTTGTTCTCCTTGCATAAGCACACATCCCAGTCCCAGTCCTGATGCATCAGTGTATAAAGTAAATGTCTGTCCTGGAACGGGAATATTCAAAATCGGAGCGGATATCAATCTGGTCTTCAGCGTTTGGAAACTCTTCTCACATTTATAGGTCCACACAAACTTTTCACCTTTCATAGTCAAAATGGTGAGAGGTACGGCAATCCGGGAATAGTCTTCCACGAATCTTCGATAATAACCAGCGAGACCCAGAAAACTTCTAATTTCTGAAACGCTCTTTGGTGCTTCTCACTTTACAATAGCCTCGATCTTGCTGGGGTCCACTTTGATTCCTTCAGCGGATACTACATGGCCTAAGAAGGCGACTTCACTTAGCCAAAACTCACACTTTGAAATTTTGGCATATAGCTTCTCTTTTCTTAAACGCTGTAGGGCAGCATTTAGGTTCTTGATATGAGTTTCTTCGTCCTTAGAGTATACCAATATATCATCAATAAATACTATCACCGACGCATCCAACATATCATGGAAAACCCGGTTCTTAAGTTCCATGAAAGTTGCTGGTGCGTTCGTTAATCCAAAAGACATAATCGAGATCTCATAATTGGCCAATCCCGATTCTAAAAGTTATCTTCGAGATATCGCTGTCCAAATTCTTCAGCTGATGATATCTTGGTCGAAGATCAATCTTAGAAAATACCTTTGCTCTTTGTAACTGTTTAAACAAGTCATCGATCCGAGGTGATAGATATCGATTCTTGATCATGAGCTTGTTCGATTCTCGGTAGTCTATACGCAGACAACACGAATTGCATTGGCACTCCCCGTGATGCAATACTTAGCCTATTAGGACCTTAGTCTAATAACTCTTGTAGTTGAGTCTCAATTCCTTCAATTCTATAAGAGCTATTCATAGGTGCCTTTGACACAAGTATCGTCCTTGGGTAACAAGTCGATGACGAACTCGTCGCATGATCAGATGGTAACCCAGGTGAGTCTCCTGGAAACACACCTGAAATTTATGCATCACATCAATATCTTCCATCTGTGGTGCTTCTTTGGAAACGTGTACCACAGATACCATATATCCAACTCATTACTCCTCAAAGCATCTCTTCGCTTTTAGCATAGAGAGGATCAGCTTTCTTTTCTAAGGCAACATACTTCCAATAATACTAAATTATATGTCATCTTTATTCTTGAACGATAATCTCTTCTATGCACATAACAACTTGTAGAATGTTGAGATAATCAGTCTATCCCCAAGATGACGTCAAAGTCTGCCATCTAAAGTCTAATTAGGTTGCGTCCAAATTCCATCCATCCATACAATTCGAACACTGTCCATAACACTCATCTAATGCAACATTTAGTCCAAAAAGGGCTTGAACTAGCAAACTCTAGTGTAAGGGTCTTAAGAGCTGGTCTAGTTTCTTCGCCTCTTATGACTTTTCAAAGACTATCGTCGAAATCTCATATCCCAAATCTATTTATAAGCATTAGGGTATATGCTTATAATTTCATTAATTCAGCCAAACTCTTTTGGTCTTTTCTTAATCATATTACTCAACATTGGGCATAACTCAATTATCATTATATTAAACTGAGTAGTATTAATGCCATGATTTTTGACTCTATCCTTGTATCCACTCCTAGATTTGCCTTTAGGAATCTTCTGCTTTGTCAAAATTCATACCGATATAGCCCTCTTTAACTCTATTTGAGTGCTATCTATTTCTTTACTGGCTACTCTTGATAGTTCTCACTTTTACTCATGTACTCTTTTATAGACATGACTCTTATCCATCCATTTAGCAATCTCAGAATAGATTCTCCATTACTTCATCTGAAGTTCATTGGCTATAGCATTTATTCTGAATCCAATCATCTTTATCAACAAAGGTCAGGGAGTGTATGAATCAAAATGTTCATCCAAAAGTGATTCACTTCCTTCTGTTGCTTTAGCATAATGAAAACACTAGCTTTATCTAGTGAACCTAGGTTTAACGATTCAGGAGTAAATCTGTGGTAATCCAACCGGCATCCAAAGATCATTACGTTGCACGATGGTCCAAATGCATAGAGGTTTTATAGTTCTTAACCTCATGGTTATAGGTTCTATCGAATATATAATACCATTGGTCAAGGCACTACAGGAGTAAATCTGGAGAAAGATTTCATACATCAATAACTCAGGTATAAATCAGAAGATGTACACTCAACATGATTAAACATTTAACTGTTCATTCAGTTCATATCACCGTTCATGTTGTCGATCATGAGAGTGGCTCAAATTGGTATAACCAGGACTAATACTAAAGAAACAATATCTATAACTCCAATTGACAGGTTAAATCAAGAAGGTATCCTGTCAATGTACGAGAAATTAAAATCTGGTATGTGCATCCTCTATAATCATAAGAGTAAATCAATAACGCACCGCATCCTATATAAACATCTCTAGTTACATGGCTACAATAGATTTGATCCTTTGTTGAAAACGTTTTAGGCTTCGTCTTCAGAAAATATTTCTCAATCCTTGGTCGGATCATTGTGTCATGATGCAGCTATCCCATACCTCGATGGCTAATAAGGGTAACCACTTTGATACACTGCTTGTTGTGCACCAAACTTCTGCACTGGGGTGTGCTTTACTGGGACTTGCTATGTGGTAGGCACTGTGTTATAGCTAATCGGTGTTAGGGGTACCGTGATGCTACCAATTGATACCGTACTTGGTCATGTCCTTTGGATTTAGCCCGAGATCTTTTCCTTTATCTCTGCAGGGGTTTTGGCATTACTAGCCATTTTGCTTCTTCTTCTGTCCTACATCGAGTTTCACATCTTGTGAGTACCAACTCAGTATTCCAATTTTCTACTGTAGAGGTGCTTCCTTCTTGCTACTGTACAATATCACTTGTATACTTGGATAACTACTCAACTTATAGATAATACCCTATATTATTGGTTTATCAGGATAAATTTTGGTCTTCTCTTTCTGTTTGAGTGTATATATATGGTTCCACCTTTTATATGTACATCATTGTCTTATTTAAGTCCTGTCTCAACCAACACAGGTGCTTATAGTGTGTTTGTATTAAAGCTTTTAATTTATCCTATCTCAGTTCACAATTGTCTTGAATGTATGCTAGTTCAACGGACAAGGCCTGAGACGCTCTGATACCAAGTTGTCATACCCCAATTCCGCACTGTACAGAATGGTGTGATGAACCGCTAGCAAACCAACGGTTCAACCAGGATCTCGAGTAGGCTATCCCCGCGTTATCTAAACTCCCATACATCCGTAATCATAATCAGAGTAACTACACAATAGCAGAAATCTTATCGTAAAATGAATTGAGAATCTAATGTGATATAAATATTAAATAGTAAATTATTCTGTATCAACTGAGACATAAATAGTTATCAAATACATGTCTTTATTAAATTCAAATAAAGAAACCTAAGAAAAATCTAATCGATTACACATGAGTTGCACTCGCAAGAGTGGGTCATGAGTATCTACTTCAGCTTCAGCTTCCATCGCCGCCACATTCCCGTATGCTGGAGCATTCATATAATCTTCAACCGTATAACCTGCATCATCAACTAAAAATATTAGACGTTGAGGGGTGAGCAGACATCACGACTCAGTGAGTAGACAAAACAATGCAACAATACATATGCATGCAATCAATTCATATCTTTGGTCTGGTTTATAGTTTGCAATGCGCAATAGAAAGGTTGGGTGGTCAAAGGTTAACGTTTATTGACCCCGCCTCTATACACAGGGTGTGGAAGTCCGCCCGAAGGTTAACGTTTATCGTCGTCCCCATCCACCCTAATCATGACATTATACAACAAAGGTTAACGTTTATTGTTATATAATACCATACCAACACGTAAGCCCCTGTTAGCGAGGGCTTGCAAACTAGGCTCGCAACTAACCAATCCTAATGCCAAACAGTGTATCCAAGGCCTCACCCCAGCATCCCTCAGAATGTCCATAGAGATAGAGCTAAGGCCCCCCCGGTAGAGTCAGAGACTACAAGGATCGAGACCACCTCCCCTGATACCCTACGACATAATAGTTCTGCTAAAGTAATGGCGATACGACGATGCTAATGCACAAGACTTGAGTTAGAGATAGAGCTAAAGTGCTGAGACCCGCCAAAGGTTAACGTTTATTGACATTCTCATCACACCTCCCCTGATACTCGCTCGCATCATGTACACCAACCACACACATACAATCACATCCCTATTCCTATCATCATCATCATCATCATGTTATAAACAATAAAGTAAATATGCATGAACAATAATAGAAATATTGGACGATATGTTGTATGCACATTACAAACATATTCGCATAGAATCAAGCATGGCATTGGACTCAAAAAAATAGAAAATAGTTTATTATTAACCAATTAGTTTAGAGTTCTGTTTCCTCACCTTAGCTTGCTAGTAGATACTTTTCCAAGCTTTATAATCACCTTTATATTGTTATTGTATTGCTAGAAGACCTAACAAAGTCGATAGAATTTAATTAGAATTAATTCTCAATTTAAAAACCATTCTGTCAACTGAGGGTCGGAGGTAGGGTCGGAGTCATGATCGACCCTGGGTGCGACCCTCCCCAACTCTGAACATCCCGAACACTGAGGGTCGATGGTCAGTATCACCTAGGGTCGGATGGTCATCGACCCTCGGTGCGACCCTCGGTGCACTTTGGTCCAATTCCCTCTTTTTGTCCATTCTTCGTGCTTGGGATCCTATGGCTTGCTCCTACATTCCATTCTACATTCATTCCATGGTCTGAAACCATGTATAATCCACCTAGATAGCTTTCATGTAATCCCCCATGATTTCCCATGAAAACCTAACCATGGATTGATGGTTTGGGTTTCTCCGAGATCACATTCTCATCAATATCTAACCTAAGGTCTGTAGAAACTCATGGAATTAGTATCCATACCTGAGAAGAATACTCCTTCTCTGCAACTCTTCTCTTTTGGCCAAATTTCTCCCTTGCTTCTGTTCTTCCTCTTTTCCTTCTCTTCTCTTTCTCTCAATTTGATTAGGGTTGTGAAAAGGAGTGAAAGAGGCTTAGGAACGTTTTTTAAATAGAGTAGGAACATCCTAAATAAGTCCGATTGAGATTAGGAAAGAATCCCAATCGAAAATTAGGAAATTTCCTAATTTCTATATCTTACGGTAACTGAGGGTCGATGGGAGGGTCGATGATCCCGTCGAACCTAGGGTTCAAGATGTCCGACCCTCCCTTCAAAATTGAGGGTCTGACTTTCTGCTTTGGGAGGTCTGACCCTGCTTAGCTGGGTATGCGACCCTCCCTTCAAATTAAGTATTTTTGGGTCGATTTGATACCTGGGATCTCGATCTCCTTCACGCCCTTGGTCCATTTGACTCAACCATGATGGGTAAACCTGGTTCAAGGTGGTAAGACCGGATTAGATTGACACGGGTCTTACAAGCGTAGTTCCCATGGATTGACGAGCCATGGACATGCGTGGCAACACTCAGGAAAGGCCAAATGCCTCTACTCCCCACATGTGGGGGTACACTAATATCTCGCTCATATCCCACATTCGGGATACCCAGGTGGACCGTCCGTCGGGCCACCAATCCTATGTATACATCTACCCAACCGTATATTTTTATTAATATACATTTGATACAGCGATTTCCCACACTCTTGGATCCAATCCTAGGGTTGGGTGGGCTCATTCTAAATGAGCTCACAAAGGTCGGACTCTTTGGAGTCCCCTAGCCAATCACATCACGGGAATATGGCATTCTAACATGCATCTATTATAATGGAGCATTGGAGATAACAAAGTTTAATCATGTGACAAACATATGTGACAAAGAATGTAAACATTAAGCACTAAGTCAGATTATCTTGCATTTAAAATGAATGTCCAAAGCATGCTTGTGTTAAACTGAAATGGGTTAGACCAGGATAAACCAAACCCAGACTTAAACTACCCTAAGTTTAACTAGAGTAAACCTACAAGATCTACACATAAGCCCGAACAGATCATAACCTTAACTAAACCATGCTTTAAACTAGAATCTGGGTTGAGCATAACCAAACTATAACCAAACAAGAATCCACATGAACTTGAACTAATTAACCTAAGCCTAAATCTATACCAAACTAGACCAGAACCAAACCTAACTGAACCTAATCAAATCAGGCCCTATGAATCAAGACCTAGACCAAACCAAATCCGACCCAAACACAAGAACCGAACCAAAACCCGGAAGAAACCAAAACAAACAAGATAAAACATAGACTAATCTAAACAAGAACCAAAATTAATCTAGCAAATAAAACTAACTCAAACTAAATCAGAACCTTGCAAAACATGGACCAACCGAGATCTAATGCCTAAATGCAGCCAGGCCTGACCATAACAAGCCTGAACCAAAACTCTAGCCCAAACCTAAAACTACCCTGGCATAAACCAAACCAAACCCAAGTTAGCCAAGTTTAAACAACCAACAGATTCTAAGGACCTAAACTTGGGCTGGTCTGAACCAACCTAGAACCAATTAAACCACACCCTAAAACATATAACCATGGGCTGGCCATCACTAGACCTAAAACCATTGACCCTTAACCCAAGCCAATGCAAGCTCCAGAATAGATATTGACTGACCTAGGGATATTCAGGTAAGATAATATATATAAAAAAATAAAAAAAATTCAAGAGATAGAAATTAACTTAGAGATACTAGTTACAGAGAGGCATTCAAATTCAAATAAAGATTATGAGATTATCATCAAGAAAGGAACAAGAAAAAATAAGCAAAATCAATACATATCAATGTAGAAAATGAGAGAGAGAGAGAGAGGAATGAATACCTGGCTTTGCAGTTCGTCAGATTTTGTTTTTTTATTATTATTATTATTATTATTATTATTAACACCCCTCTCATTGCGTATGGTACCCCAATGAGAGCGGAGATCTCCGTAGTGGTAAAATCGGAGTGCTGACAGGTTTGCCCTAGGAATCAAAATCCGTGTAGTTCGGGCTCTGGGTTGAAATGAATAGGTATAAATATCCTAGTGGATTTATGGATAGTCCGAGTGGACTAAGATGTGGATCCGAATTTGGGTTTCTCTCAAATGGCCTACGTATCCTAGGGTTTGACCTAGGAATCAGAATCCACGTACTTCGGGATGATGGGTGGATATCCTAGTGGACCTATGGATAGTCCGAGTGGACTAAGGTGTGGATCCGAATTTGGATTTCTCCCAAATGATCTATGTATCCTAGGGTTTACCTTAGGAATCAAAATCCATGTAGTTCGGGTTGATAACATATTCTAGGTTAGAATGTGAGAACCTATTCTAGGTTTAGGGTTTAGAACATATTCTAGGTTTAGGGTTGAGAACCTATTCAGGTTTAGGATATGCTGAGGGGCGAAAATCATCCTGAATTATCCTTTTCATCTTAAGTTCTAATTTTGGAAGGTTTGGCAAAACATTCTCTTTCTTTATTAAGATTTTTATTATTTCCATTATGCCCTTCCCAAGAATGTGGGTGCCTAAATGTACGTCCCCATACCTAATATGTTTGCTAGGTGTACAGATATGACAGTTCAACTCGGGTGCAGCAGAAAGTAAGTTATTGCCAAAAATGGAATATTTTATCTAAATATGGCATATAAAACATTTATGGTAAGAAATTCACACATAGTAAGATTGTTAGAGATCTCTCAAATATGGTATGTATTGTAAATAAGATAATAGCCTATATGACATGATCTAGTATGCTATCTTCTAAGCATGGCAAGACCTAATATGACAAGAAATCATGTGGCAAACAAAGCATGTGAAAATCAATCAATGAATGTGAATATCAATCAAAGCATGTGAGAATCAATCAAAGTATATGAGAATCAATGTATCAAAAATCAAATCCTCAATCAACGATTCAGATTTAATATACCTCTTTAAAATACTATCAAGATTAGATCCTCGATCAACAATTCAAATTCATCTCACATCAATTATCATGATCATACTAGGAAATAAATGGCTCAAATCTCATGCATATCATGTTCAAATTTAGATCTAAGAGTTTGGATTCATTTAAATCACTCATGATGATCATCTATCGGTTCAGATTCACCTAAATCATCCATCATGAAAATCTAACCGTTTAGATGCATTTAAATCAACCATGATGATAATCCAATGATTTAGATGTATTTAAAACATTCATGGTGAAGATTCAACAGTTCAAATTCATTTAAGACACTCATAATGAAAATCTAATGGTTTAGATTCATTTACATCACTTTTGTTGACAATCTAACGGTTCAGATTACTCAAATTAAATAATTTAACCATTCAGATTACTCAAATCAAAGTAAAATATGATCAACGGATCAAATCAAAACTCCAAGATCAATCATCCAATTTTATCAAATTCCAAGATCAATGGTTCAATTTTAATCATATCATTCCAACCATATGATCGGATCAATTTTAATTCCATCATAATTCCATATGATCGGATCAATTTTGATCAACAATCCAAACATATGAGATTATTTTCATCAAAATTCTATATAATCAATTCCAATTTCTTCAAAATATTTCACAATCGGATCAAATTCAATTTCATCACAGTTCTTTAATCGGATCAATCTCATTCAATTTCCACACAATGGATAAATTTCATCACATCCAAGCATGGTATGATCAAACATATTAAATTTAACATGGTTGGATCAATTATATAACATTCAAGCCATGGTCGGATCAATTTTATCACACGAAATTTCAAGCATATGATGGGTCAATTTCACAAATAATTCTAATCATGCAGACAGATTGATCACATTACAATTTTAAATCAATGGCTTATACTTCATATCATCAGATGATTTAATAAAATCAATTATTCAATGGCTCATGTTTAAGCAATAACCATGATCAAAAACAGATTCAACATCAATGATTATGATTTATTCATTCAACTCATCATCAAATAAATTCAAGAACAGGGGTTCAGATTGGGTGGGATGGTTTTGACTCAGCCCCTGGGTAGCAGTGACAACTGACGACTCTGTTGTTGAAGCAGATGTTAATCCTGTAGCAACTAATGAACTCAAAAGGCTTGAAAGAGGATTAGGAGCAGCACTAGTTACAATTGACATCTGCACTGCTGTGCTACCTCCAATAGATGAAGAAACTGGAGGTTCAAGAGGCAGAGGAAGGCGTACAGTTGTCTTTCTGAGGGAGTGTTGTTATGGTTGATGCATTCCCATTGGAAGCCAAAGCTAATAAAGAAGCTTCTGAAACCATCGGAGTTGAGGATGCAGCATGCTAGACACGGGGATGTCCACTTGGCAGAGGGAGCTGTACATTCATATTAGCTTGTAAGTTAAGGTTGGGGAGACCACCATTAACTAAGTTGTTTGAAATTAGTCCCTTTTTAGTAGGCCTCTCACTGCCACTTCTTGTTCCCATGTCCAGATGCCTTGAAAGATCAGAACCATATTCATAATCTCCATATACCGTTCCGGTGTTCTTCTCATGAACAGGTTCACTCGATGCTTCTGTTTGGGGAAGTTGAGAATTCCTGTTTGACTGTTGAAGGTGCTGTGTTGCCTCTAAATACTTAGGATTCACATGAATTCTATGAGGTGATTGTGAATCAAGCTTGGATGCTGTGACACTAGTAGATGAACCATTCGTGGCAGGCGCAAAACCAAGTTCTTTCTCTATCATATGAAGAGTGGCAGGGGGAAATACACCTTTCCAAGTTCCAAAAAGATGCCGCATGCCAGATGAATTGAAGAACCAACTTGTCCATAGGCATTACGGAATACCCCAGGTAGTCTGGCAGCAAAGTATTTGATGTAATCTCTCCCAATATTCAACATGCATCTTTGAATTTGAGTGGAGGAAGAAGAGAAAACCAAGCGGCGGAGTTTCTCTCTCTCGCTCGCTTTCTCTCTCTTCTCTCCTTTCGGCTTCCCTCCATCCTCTCCACTTGTCCTCCTCCTCTTTCTCTCGGCCTCTTTTTTTATTTTTTTTCTTTTCCCTCCTCACCGCTTAGTCTCTCTCTTCCTCCTCTTCTATTCTCTCCCCTCTTCTCAATCTTTTCGGATCCTTCCTTTTCTATTTCTTTTTTCTTTTTTTCTTTTAGGCAATCCCTCCTTTTTTTTTCTTTCTGATTTTTTTCCTTCTTAATCCCCGCCTCTGTCCTTTTTTATCTCTTTCTGAATTTTTCTCCCCCTCTCTTTCTGATTTTTCCAGATTTCTTTCTATATCTCCCTCTCTCTCCGATATCTTTCCATTCTCTCCGATATCTCTCCCTCTCTCTTTTTCAGCCAGTCCAAAAGAATATCCCCTCCTTCTTCTTTTTTCTAGATTTCTCAATATCCTTCTCCTTTTTCTCTTCTCTTTCCTTCTCTAATCCCTCCCACGGATCTTTATTCAATCTTTTTTCGGATCTCTTTCCTAGCCTAACCGAACCATTAGCCAGCTACCTCCTCCAATAAATATATATACATATATTCAATCCATAAAATATAATTTAATACCTAATGCAATATATAATCCAATAATATGTATAATATACATAATATGCATGCACATGGGTCCAATAGATTTGGTCTGGATTGACAAGGATTGACTGGGTTGGGCCAAGACTGGCTTGGGTTGAGCTGAGTTGACCGGATTGACTGGGTTGGGCCAAGACTGGCTTGGATTGAGTTGAGTTGACTGGATTGACTAGGTTTCTCTCTCTGTCATTTCATGGCTATTTCCATTGCTATTCCGCATCGAATTTTTCGATACCCTTTATTCTAAATTTTCTACGTTCACTTTGTAGAACATCATAGATGAGGAATATTGGAACTTGAATCATCACATTTGAAAATAAAATGATCAACTTATGAATTCTGAAGTTTAAGCAGGCCAATTATCGATAATTTGACTGACTATTCTGCATGGGATCCTTCAGAGGCTTCTATCGGAAATTCTTTACATCCACTTTGTAGAGTACTAAAAATGGAACATAATGAAACTGAAATCACCTGATTTGAATATGGGATGACCAAAATATTAATTTTTAAAGGTTAAATGACCATTTCCATGTGTAATTTTGCATGGGACCCTTCGGAGACTTTTACCTGAGATTTTTTACGTCCACGTTGTAGAACATCATAAATGAAGAATAATGGCTTTTGAATCATCTGAATCCGACGTAGAACGGAAAATATATGAAGCTTTGAAGTTCTAACGATAATTTTGCATGAAAGCTTGCATGGGACCCACTGGTGACTTTTACCCGGGATTTTTCACGTCCACTTTGAAGAGGACTAAAAATAAGGCATATTGGCCTTTGAATTATCTGATTCTGATATCAGATGACCCAGATATAATGTCTAGAAGTTTGAATGATAATGCATGCATGATACGATAATTACGTGAATGCCCTTGCACTTTCAAACTGCGATATCTTTCTTGTTTGAAGTCAGAATTTGATGATTCCGGTCTCATTTCGAAGATAATTTCACAACCTATTCATCCAAGTAGATAATAGCCCTGACCCTACTGTGAGGTTCGGTAGAGAATCACAAATCTTTGGGTTAAAGACCAAAAACATGGCATATTGGTTCACTTATGCAGAGGGTGGCAAAAATGGGGTGCTTACACATAGCATCGATCGTAGGAAAACAACAACCATATTTTAAGACCAAACAAGGTTTTTGATTACTGTAACTTGGTAAACTTGAACCCTAACTTACATACATTAATTGTTTAGGATCCTAATAGATTCAAAGTAACTTCCAAAAGCTTGGAAGAGGAACAAGGAGAGGAACAAACATCGATCAAAGGTGAGGAAACAAGACCTAAACTAATTGGTTAATAACAAACTGTTTATTTTTATTGAATCCAATGTCATGATTGATTCTATGTTTGTATGCTTGTAATATGCATTTCACATGTCATCCAATATTCCTGCTATTGCTGCTCATGCATATTTAATTTCATTTATTTATAACATGATGATGATGATGATGCTAGGAATAGGCATGTGAATGTATGTGTGTGGTTGGTGTGTTAGATGCTAGTGGAGCATCAGGGGGAGGACGTGGCATGGTGGTCTTTGACCTCGTCACTAGACTCTAGCTCTATCTCTACTCAAGTCTTGCCCACTAACATCGTCGTATCGTCATTACCTTAGTAGAACTATTACGTCGTAGGGCTTTAGGGGAGGTGGTCTCGGACCGTGTGGTCTCTGACTCTGTCGGGGGGCCTTAGCTCTATCTCTATGGATGTATTGAGGGATGCTGGGGTGAGGCCTTGGATACACTGTTTGGCATTAGGATTGGTTAGTTGCGAGCCCAGTTTGCAAGTCCTCGCCAATAGGGGCTTATGTGTTGGTATGGATAGGGCATCAGGGAAAGTGTTGGCGATGTTTAATCCGGATACTTTAGCTCTATCTCTATTTCATGGTGGGTGCATATGAGACGACAATGGTATTTAATCCATTGGGTGGATTCACACACTCGTGTATAGAGGTGCGGCGGCTACCAAACCTTTCTATAGCACAATGTAAACTTAAAAACCAGACCAAAGATATGAATTGAATGCATGCATATGTTTGTTGCATTGTTTTGTTTACTCACTGAGCTAAAGTTGGAGAGCTGACCTTTGCGTGCGTAATTCTTTTTAGTTTCTGATGTTGTACGACACGCCAACATATGAACAGGTGGCGGCTATGGATGAACAAGCTTTAGAAGACTATTATGATTCGTTAAGCGAGTGTTTCAACTATGAATATGCTTAGTTTAACTTTTGTATTTGGATATTTGTAATATGTATTAAATTATGTTTTGATTACTTGGAGATAACTGGAATATTAATATTTATCATGATTAGACATCAGTTCATTATTAATAAGACTTCTGCTATTTATTTTATTATCTCTGATTAATGTGGAATGTGTTTTGGTTTAACATGGTTGGCATAGCCTATACGAGATCCTGATTGAACCGTTGATTTATTGACGATTCATCACACTATTCTGGTTAGTCCAGAATTGGGGTGTGACAACCAACCCATCCTCAAAATGACATCAAAGTCTGTCATCTCAAGTCAATTAGGTTGTATCCAAATTTTGTTCATCCATACGATTCAAACATTGTTTATCACACTCATCAATCACAACATCTAGTCCAAAAGGACTTGAACTATAAAAATTTGATTTAAAGGTCTTAATGAACACATCTAATCCCCTTTTATCTCTTAGTTTTTCAAAGACTATTGTTAATAATCTCATATCCCGAAAAGCTCATTAGCTTATACCTCTTTTATCACTGTTGCTTTATCCTGATCTCTCTATCATATACCTCGAAAAATATCTTGTGATTGTTACTTCATATTGCAAATCTACCTATAAGTATTAGGGTATATGCTTATAATTTCATTAATTCAGCCAAACTCTTTTGGTCTTTACTTGATCATCTCACTAGACATTGGGCATAACTCAGTCTTACTTGTGCTAATCCGAATACTATCAATGCCATAATTTTTTTTTACTTCATCTTTGTATCCACTCTTAGATATGCTTTTAGAAATCTTCTTCCTTGTCAACTTCATACCGATATGGCCATTTTTTTAAATTCTACTTGAGTGCTATCTACTGTTTACTAGCTACTCTTGATAGTTCTCACTTCTTGCTCATGCACTCTTTTACAGACCATGACTCCTACCCATCCCATTTAATAATCTCAAAATAGATTCTCCATTACTTCATCTGAGGTCTCTTGGCTATAGCATCTAATCTGAATTTAATCATTTTATCTTCAATAATTCCCTTATTACTAAACATCTTTATCAACAAAGGTCAGGGAATGTATGAATTAGAATGTTTATCTAAAAGCAATTCATTTTCTTCTTTCAACTTAGTATGATGAAGAATACTTGTTTTATCTAGTGAACTTAGGTTTAAAGGATTAGGAGTAAATCTATGGTAATCCAACCGGCATCCAAAGGTCGTTAAGTTGTACAGTGGTCCAAATATATGAAAATAGAGGTTTTACAGTTCTTAACCTCATGGTTACAGGTTCTATCAAGTATATAATGTCATTGGTCAAGGCACTATAAGAGAAAATCTGGAGAAGTTTTGGTACATCAATAAATTAGGTATAAATATAAAAGATGTACGTTCAAAATGATTAAACCTTTAACTGTTCATTCAGTTGATATCTTTATTCATGTTATCGATCATGAGAGTAGCTTAGATTGGTATAATCAAGACTAATTCTAAGGAAACAATATCTATAACTCCAATTGACATTGAGAAGGTATTCTATCAAGGTATGAGAATTAGAATCAGGTATGTGCATCCTCTATAATCATAAGAGTAAATCAATAATGCATCACATCCTATATAAACCTATCTAGTCATATGGCCACAATGGATTTGATCCTTTGCTGAAAACGTTTGAGGCTACATCTTCAAAAAATATTCCTCAACCCTTGTCGGATCATTCTGCTATGATGCAGCTATCCCATACATCGGTGGTTGATAAGGGTAACCACCTTAATACACTACTTGATGTACACCAAGCTTCTGTACGGGGGTGAGCGTTACTGGGACTTGCTATACAGTAGGCACTGTATTATGGCTAACAGATGTTGGAGGTACATTGTTGCTATCAACTAGTACCATACTTGGTCTGACTTGGAGGTGTTGGTGTAGTATTGACAACTTGGTTAGCAATTTCCATAGTAACTTGCATAGTCGGTATCATCTGTTGCTGCTTTTGCATTTTATCGGACCAAGTTTATTACAACTGTGGCCAAGGTACTTGGTAGTCCAGGTAGATTGGCTGGAGTGGTCTGGTTGTTCACCCCCTTTGACTTGCTCCAATCTGATTATCATTATTTAGCATCTGCTTAGATGAGTTGTCACTATCCGTTCTCAACCCAGATAGTGATGGGATCAAGTTGCAACCTCTTCTTAATGCTCAATGGGCAATGAATTAGCGTGTGGTGGATCTCACTCTGAGTCTCCATGTTACCCAGGAGTATAGTTTTATCTTCTTTTATAGTTACTCCTATTTTTGGTGTATAGCCATTGTTCTCTTATCTCTATTGGATTTGGCCTAAGATCTTACCATTGACCTCAGTAGGGAT